>CALNHX010005182.1:0-111977 GCA_940337035.1 Agriotes lineatus
TAAAAAATGAACATTTATGGGCTACTAAAAACCCACATTTTGTCAATCCGATTGAAAACCAAGGACACTTCGGAATTAACATTTGGTGTGGTATTGTTAATGGGAATTTGATTGGTCCATATTTTTACAAAGAAATTTTACGTAGAGAGGTTAACAAATTAAAAAGAACTTGTTGAAAAAAGTTATTGAAAATAAAGAATTGGTGGTTTTAAGTAGGGAAGACATGTTGGAAGTTTTTGAGAAAATTCGTACAATATTTGGACATTGTGGGATAAGAAATAGTAATATTGCAGAAAGATATATTAAAGAGGTTATCAAATATTTATAGCTATTAACATATCTAGGAATGTTATGAGTATCATAACTGCCGCAGATGTTTTGAAATCCGAGCTCGTAGAGCGAGGATTTTAAAACATCTGAGGCTGTTATGATTCATAACATCCGTGATATGTTCAATAGTTTATCGGTTGCTATATGGTTATGGTTGCCATGTAGGGTAATATTCCATTACCCTACAGATAAGTTATGACCTAGTTACCAGCCCACTTTTGTATATGTAAACAAAGGCTTAATATCCTGAAACCGGTAAAGAATATTAACACATGAAAATCATACTAAATGGGTATAGTCTGTTTTTTTGCTTTATGATTCAGAGCAGGCCTTGCATTTATATTATTTTAGCAGTGTACAACAGTTTAGTTACAAAATATACCTAACGTCAAAACCAAGGTCCCCGAGATTGTCACGTTGACACTTCAATAACTTTTAATAAAATGCCACGAAAAAGCAGTATTAATAGTAAAACTAAAGTGGCTATAAAACGCTGTTATACTAATATAAAAGATATCAACTGTAAATTAAGTAAAACAGCCATCATTGGAAGAGTTGATCAAATCTTTGATGTAAGTATTAATAATTAAACCATTATAAAATTTCTTACAATTTGTTATTACGCTAGATTTTGAATGCAATTCTGTTTAATATTCTAAATGAAGCAAAATCACAACCCCAGCAACAACCTAATGACAATATGAAAAAGGAAAAAGAATTTTTAACTTGGGAGGACTATAGTTTCAGAGAGGATATTAAGAAACTTTGGATTTTTTACTTTGGATAATTTATTGCGATGTGCAAGAGAGGAACTAAATTATATCAGGACTCGTTCAAAATTATGCTACACATTAAAAGATATGGAATATAAATACAAAATTGTGAATGGAAGAAAATTGGTTTGTGAGAAGAATGATTAAATTTCGGCGAAGATTACTTCTTTAAAGAAATATTTACAATTTAGAAATTCTAGCGAAAAATGTATGTTGCGATTTTCGGATGAAACTGGATATTTCGCAATGGAACCAGTCTGCATAGGTAGACCCACGACACAGACTTGAAAAATAATGCCTCTAAAGTTAAGGCGGAAGGAAAGAGATATACTAATTTGCATGCAAGATGCACATCAGGATTTTTACCAGGGTGTGACACTGTTTGACAATGGTATTACCATAAGTGTATGAACGGTGGCATTTTTAGACCATGTTGAAAAACAGTCAATCCCTCTTATACGTTTAGCATAAATAATATCTTCTACAACATAGATTTGCAAACAAAAGTCATCAGCTAGTTTTTAATAATATATTTTCACATTAGAACATATAGAAATTTTATGACGTTTCTGTACAGTTAGATAACCATGTTTAAATAAAATTTCTAAAAATAAAGCAATACCTGATTTAATTGTAGCTTTCATTATGTATAATAGTGCTTATAAGATAACACATTGACAGTTGTAATAAGTTTTTGACATTACTAGTGTTTTTTCTTTGTAACCAACTACCTACACTGTTACAAAAATGCAAAAGCAAAGCCTGCTCTGAATCATAAAGCAAAAAAACAGAGTATACAATGTTTGCCAGAAGTGGAAAATTTTATAAATAATGTTCCGAATACGATGGAGATTAGTCCAGTTACTTTGTGTAAACAAGTAATACCAGCTAGACCTTGGAGAAAAGAACAGGGAAATATTGAAATAATTCAGTTGTTAGAAAGAACTAGAAGAAGGTTAAAGAAAATTCAAGACAGATATGAGAAGAAGCAGAATAAAAAGATATTAAAACGTGTGCAATTTAAAATAGAAGACTTGGTAATTGTAAAGAGACATAGAGTAGCTAATAGAAAAGACAAAATATGAGCAAAACTTTTATATGAAGGACCTTATAAGATTCAGAAGATATTTAATGGTAGTAACATTTATGAACTAATAAATGAGAGGAACGCAAGAATTAGAGGAAGATTTCATATTACAATGTTACATCTATATATTTCACCAATCGAGTAAAGAAAGATCTTAAAAGTTGTTGCTAACAAAGATTAATTTTTTTGGAAATAAAATATTTTTGAGTGATAAAAGATACACTTTTTTATTTACATCCAGATTTACGCAAGAAAATTTATTTTCACAGATAAGATCCAAACATCCCAATTCCTACCGCAATATTGTTTAAACAAGATTTGAAACTGATTACTGTTTCGCAGTACCTGACAACCCCAAAGAATACATATTATGAAATTGATGATGAACACTCCCTTTCTGGTTTTCTAGAGGGCATAAAGAAAAATAAATTCGTAAAATATAAAAATACCAAGGAAGCATTAGCTTTACCAGCTGATTGGAATACTCCTAAACAGGAACTATCCTAGAGAGAAAAACTGTCTTTATAACTGTGTTGGTTATATAATAAAATCTTTGAGAAGGCAGAATAAGTGCAGAATCTGTACTAACGCACTTAGCGCACATAAAGTAATTATTCAGCCTTATACCACGTTTGTTCTTTTTTTTAATAGTTTATTTTGCCAGTTCAACAAGGACAATGTTATTCATGGCATTGATGATAACAGTAATATAAACATTAGAAGTAACATTTTGTTAGTAAGATTTAGAAAAACATAGTATATTTGATTTACATAATTGTATAACTTTTGTCTTATTAGCTAATCACTGTCGGAATCAGGTGAACACAAGTCTTGGGGTAGTTTGCGCTTGAGTCTATGATGGATGTTTCGTCTGCCGATATTATAATGAATAGCGCCGTTGCACTCACGAATGTTTTTAAAGAACTTGCTGGCACTTGCGGAGATATACGTTTGGACTGTAGGGATATCCAGTTCGTAATGTAGCTGTTCGTTCCGGACGTACCAGGGGGCATTCACTGCTATCCTGAGAATTTTATTTTGCAGACGTTGCACTTTTAATATATTGGATGTGGCTGTGTTGCTCCAGATTGGCGATGCATATAGTATTAATGGCCTTATTAGCGATTTGTACATCAGGATGGCACATTTTGGTTTGAGTGATGATTTTTTGTTCATAAGAGGATACAGCTGAGCTAGCCTCGCGTAGCTTTGGTTGAGCTTGAGATTAACATGAAGTTTCCAAGTTAGTCGTGTGTCAAGCAGTACCCCTAAGTACTTGACTGCTGCGTCCGCGGGATTCCATGGAATAATGTTATGGTTAATTATTAGGTTGGGTGGATTTCTGATACGCCTTAGAGAGAAGATTTTAGCTTGACACTTGTCAGGATTAATTTGTAAATTCCATTTGTTGTACCACGGGTGTAATTTGCTTATTACATTCTGTAGTTTGTTGATGGCTTGGGTGAGGTCAGTGTGTTGTACTAGGACGGCTGTGTCATCTGCAAAGGTTGCTAAGGTTGCTTCAATACACGGGATGTCAGATGTGAAAATGATGAATAGTAGTGGTCCCAACACACTTCCTTGAGGGACGCCTGCTTTAATAGGTTTTTTCTCAGAGGTTGCGGAATTTATGCGTACGGCAAAGGTTCTATTATCCAGAAAAGAGAATACGATAGCTTTAAGGTAGCTTGCTATTTGGAGATTGATGATTTTGCTTTTCAGGCCTTCGGTCCAGACCTTGTCGAAGGCCTGAGCTATGTCAAGGAAGACTGCTACGGTATAACTTTTGGTTTCGAAGCCTTCTGCTATTGTTTCAGAAATGCGCTGTAACTGGTGGAGGGTAGAATATGTTTTCCTAAAGCCGAACTGCAACGTTGGTATTATGTTGAGAGGGGCTAGATCACTCATTAGGCGGGAGTAGATGATCTTCTCAAGTAGTTTTGGGAATGCTGACAATAAGCTTATTGGCCTGTAGCTGTCGATCTTCTTTTTGTCTTTTCCCGGCTTTGGGAATACTATTATATGAGCATGCTTCCAGGCCTCAGGGAAGTAGCCTAGTCGAAGGCATGCGTTATAGGTGGTTGCAAGGTAGGCTAAGGATTTTTTTGTGAATTGTTTTAGGATAAGGTTTGAGATGAGGTCAGGCCCGGGGGATTTCTTAGTTGGAAGATTGTCTATTAAGGTTTTGATTTCGTGGGGGGTGGTGGGAGATATCGGTTCAGTTATTACTGGCTGGTTGGTTTCGATGTGGTGAGTTATGTATGCGGAGTGGTTTGGAGCGCAAGTGGATTTCGGAGTGAAGACTCTCTCAAAATGGTCTGTAAAAGCTGTTGATTTATCAGCGTCACTAGTGAGAGTTGTACTAGTTGCTGTTAGTGTTGGTATTTCTTCTCGTTTTTTTAAGATTCGCTTGGTGGCTCGCCACATTCCCGGGTCACCTGGTTCGAGGTCCTCTATGTATTTTTTGTAATTATTGATTCGCAGTTCGTCCAAGACTTGTTTTAAGCTGTGCGTAAGTTTATTTAGTAAGCGTTTAGAATCAGGGTTTCGGGTTCTTTGCCATTCACGTCTGGCTTGGCTTTTTCTTTTGATTAGATTCGTTATTGCAATAGGTAGGTAGTGGTGGTTGGGTTTATAGTGAGGTTTGATGGCTAGTGTTGCCTGTTGAGCGCTGGCTGCTACTGTAGCTGTTAGGTTGCTTATTGCATCGTCTATTTCTTCATGATTGTTTAGAATGAGGGGGCACTTAAGCTGGTTGTCAAGGATGTTTTGAAAGTTTTCCCATTCTATCACCCCATTAATAAGTCTTGGTGGGGGTTGTATCATTTGAGGGGTGCTAATAAACGATATGATAACTGGTAGATGGTCTGAGTCGAGCTCTTCAATTACGTTCTGGTATATCTGCTTATCAAAGTTCTTTTGCAAAGCGACGTCAAGTATATCAGGTTGATGGTCAGTACGGTATGGATAGTACGTGTATTTGTCAGGAGCTATTATTTGAAAGGAGTATTTTGTTGCGTATGCTTCCATTTTGTTTCCTTCGGGGTTGTTAGCTCGACAACCCCATAGTTGATTTTTGGAGTTCAGGTCTCCTATCATCAGGAGTGGTTCGGTTGTATTGAATATGGTTTTAAGGTCTTCGTCGTTCAGCTTTTTGTTGGGCTGCCGATAAGCGCTTATTATTGTGAGATAGAGGTCGTTTAGTTCGATTTTGACTCCAATTGTTTCAAGGGCTAGTAGGGGAAGGTTAGGGATGGGATGATGAATGATTTTCTTCTTAATGAGTACAGCTACTCCACCGGCTGCTATTTGTGCGACTCTATCATTGCGATACACTTGATATCCTGGTATTTTCAACACATCAGTTTCAGATAAATGGGTTTCAGTGATGCAAGCTATATCTATGTTGTGCCTGGCAAGAAATGTTATGAAGATTGTTCTTTGGCTTAGAATACCGTTCGCATTCCAATTAAGGATTGTTATTTTGTCAATAGCTTTCTGAGACTTATGGTCCATTAAAGAGTAAGGGGAGGATCGTGTTGGTGAAGAATTCTTTGATTTGGGGAAGGAAAGGAGTAAGCAGGCTGAAGATGGATTTGATTAAGTTGGGTATATCAAGAGCGGATTGTTGATGATTGGTATTAGGGTTGGAGTTGGCTGCTGTAGGGTTTCGTGTTTGCTCTGCGTAGGTCCGGTTAGGGTTGGTTAGGTTATTTTTATTGTATCTTAGGTAGGGACGGCTATTTAAGTTGCTGGCTGCCATTCGTTTGTTCAGTATCTCGATGTGATGTTTACATCCGCGATAGCTTGCAGGGTGAGGGCCTCCGCAGTTGGCACATTTTGGTGCATCGTCTGGTTTTTTCGAACAAAGTTGATGTTGGTGATTGCCACCGCATTTCACGCATCGAGGATCTAGTGCGCAGTAGTTCTTGTATGACCGTAATTTTGACAACGATGGCATTGAGGGGTGTACGATGGCTTTCTTCTTAATTCTACTGCAACGATTGAGTGGAAAAGGCCTTTTAGGGAGAATTTTTTTTTTGCATTTTCATTATCGGGTAGGTCTACTGCACATACCGGTAGCGGTTGTTTGTTTTTTGTCAGAAGGCGTGTGACTTTAGTAACTGGTACTGACTTGGTAAGTTCATCGAAGATCTCAAGTTCAGTTAAGGATAAAGGTACGTTTTTAATTACAACATTTAGTGGCTTTCCATTTGGATTTTGAAAAGTGTGGTATTTTATACCGTTATTATTAAAGTGTTTGGTTAGATTTCTGTAATCCTCCTCTTTAGTTAAATTTATTTTTAATGCGTTAGTATTGTAATAGGTCGAAAATTCTCCGGTTATTAATTTTTTGATATCCTCGGTCAATGCCGTATGATTTATGGCGTTGTGTAGATAAATGGGAGGTACCTTCGGCTTTGTTATCGGAGTTTCTGTTTTGTCGTTGGAATTTTCTTGTTGATTGTTA
This sequence comes from Agriotes lineatus, assembly GCA_940337035.1. Classification (NCBI taxonomy): domain Eukaryota; kingdom Metazoa; phylum Arthropoda; class Insecta; order Coleoptera; family Elateridae; genus Agriotes; species Agriotes lineatus. The sequence continues at coordinate 6,662 of CALNHX010005182.1, forward strand.
CTATCATTTGGGTTATCAGTTGTTTCGCTCTCGAGGTTGGTTAGCATGCTGTATTTGTTTTGTGTAGGTACATTTGGTGTCCATGCATAACGTTTTTGCACTTCATTTATTGGAGGTGTTAATGAGCTCAGTTTACGCTTGCTACTTATTTGAACTTCCGTAGGGTTGACATTGTTTTGCGTTTGAACTTCCATAGGGTCAACATGGCTTAAGCCTTCCGGTATTTTGTCAAAAACAAGAAGTACTTACAAGTTAGGTTGATATGATATCAGCTTCGTTAAATATAGCACTTAATCTTTCACACACTTGCGACAGCGATATGGCACGTGTTTATGCTTTGAAAGTAAAATGCAGACTCTACACACCTAAGCTGTCAGTCATCATAAATTAGCTACATTCGCCATACCGAGCACAAATATTGAAAAATAAGCCGAACCCAATCCTACGGATAGGTACTGTTATTGCTAATCATGTCTTATGTAATTATCAATGTTTACTAGTAACTTATTGTTGCAATAAATAGAATACCAATTCTGGGCCTTCACCACTATAAAGTTCTAATTTTATGTCATGTCTAACGTCTTGGACGACTTAAAAATAAATGCCATTTTCGCAATCAACGTCAATAATGACACCCATATCGATTTTTAGGCGTATTCACCCCATTTCACCCCCTAAGGGATTAATTTTCGGAAAATCACGAAATACGTGTTTGCTTATTTGTTTTTAGGAGTACTCCTACGAAGTTTCGAGTCGAAATGTCTAGTTAATATTATTTTTCCGTACAAAATTTAAACCCTCATTTTACCCCTTTAGGGGTTGAATTTCGAAATATCCCTTCCTTATTCTTTGTATACATCATAGCTGTGACCTACCCGGCGTTGCCCGGGCATAATATTACGTGAACCTATGCGTGTATGTTTTGAAACATGGCATTTCCATTGTTCTATTCCGGTTTTTCCATCCTGAAAAAAAATTGGATTTTTCTTAATTTTCCGAGTTTTCCACTCCGATTTTCCCATTTTTCTCTTCGAAAAACCATTCAGAAACGAAAACATACGAAATTCCATACAAAAATACTGTTTTTTGTATGATTAACTTGAAAAGAGGCTTCCACGAATGGAGCCCCCAGTTAATCCGCTGCGAATTCCGGTTCAATGGGATTGCCGGGAACTGCCACTTAATAACCCTTGACTTGGGTTCAGTTAGTTGTTGGAGTGAAACAAGGCTTAACAAACACGAGTATATTGAGTAACAACGATTACAAACGTCACTGATGGACCGATGGTTTTTTACAATAGCTTCAACTGTTGTGACACGTTTGGATTGGCCACGCGGAAATAGCGAATTGCGCGTAACCGTAACACAAAACAACCTGGAAACGTCTTTCCCAGGGAGTTAGACCGACCGCAACCCAGCACAAAGCATAGCTGAACTTGCTTACTCGAAATTCTGAATCTAACTAACGCTGAATTTACAACGAGCCGAACTCGCAAATTCATCAAGGAGGGGAAAGCTCAAACACTATTGGCTGAGGCGATCCTGCGTAGCCAATCGGAGCGTCGCACGTTGTTTTGGAATAAATGCATATTCTAAGAATCTTAATGCTAAGCTCTCTCAATGAGGCAATTGAACGAAATCCATAAACACATGATTCCCAAATATGCTAAGTCGGCTTAAGTTTTATTAGAAAATGTATCCATCCGCTTAAAAGCCATTAAGGGAAGCTTACAAATTCCTTTCCAATATTAACAGAGGCAAACAAATACGGCAAGATGCAAATTTGACTTTACCACGACCTTTGAATGAGATAGAACAGTTATGACATGAATTACATGATTAATTATAATCAAAAAGGTTTTGATGCACGCAGCTGTGTGAATCAAACATGCCGCCCCCGAAGTGCCGAATATGGCACGACGTGATTAAATCCCAAAATTAAACTGAAATCTGACACTACCAAATAATCAAATGCATAACAAGAACTAAGGACAGATGATAATCCAAGAGCCTTACAGATAACCTACAACTAGCATGAATACAAGCAAAGAAACAACTAAACCTAGCAAAATGTTCAATTAGCGAAAACTACCAACTAAGAGCAAAGTCAATGTTTATTGCCCTTGATCGCAATGATCGTCTTTGGGTAGGATGTACACTTTACGCACCGAGCGTTTCAGGAGATTCCCTCGGGAATCGCGCACCTGCACCACACGCACAACACCATCCGCTCCTGGATATGCGGCCGAGATGATTGCAAGGGGCCAACGGTAGCTTGGAGATGCCTCGTCGTGGACGAGTACCACGTCGCCCACCTGGGGGGCTAGAGACGTACTGGAGGACTTCCACTTAGGCCGGCGCTGCAGGAGGTGGAGGTAGTCCCGGGACCAACGATCCCAAAACTGCTGGGACAGCCGCTGGACCAGCCCATAGCGGCTGAGACGATTTTCCGGTATGCCCTGGAGTTGGGCTTCCGGAAACGAAGTCAGCTTCCGACCGATCAAGAAGTGGGCAGGAGTAAGGACTTCGGGGAATGAGGCGTCGGTAGGGAGAACACAGAGTGGGCGGGAATTTAGTATCGCCTCCACTTGAGTCAGCATGGTGTAATACTCAACGAAAGTTAACTTTGCATTGCAAGATATTCGCCTTAAATAATATTTCAATGACTTTACCCCCGCTTCCCAAATGCCGCCAAAGTGCGGAGAGCGTGCCGGAATAAAATTCTACTTAATGCTATGTTTCGACAATTCCTCCCTTATGCATTGCTCACTAGAGCCTGACAGGATATTTTTTAATTCCGATAGCTGATTTCTGGCACCGGTGAAACAGGTAGCATTGTCAGAAAATATGTTGGAGGGTAAACCGCGTCTGGAGATGAATCTCCTCAACGATGCGATGAAAGCCTTCGTCGTGAGGTCTTCCACGAGTTCAAGATGAATAGCCTTCGTGGCCAAACACACAAATAGGGCTACGTAAGCCTTTACTTCTTTCGCACCTCGCCCGGATTTGTTTTTTATAAACACGGGACCCGCGTAGTCTATCCCGCAATTGCTGAAAGGAGGAGAGGGTGTGACACGAGCTTCGGGTAGTGATCCCATCAAGTGTTCATTCATCTTAGGCTTGGCCCGGAAGCATATCACGCAATTGTGTATTACTTTACGTATCAGGTCTTTGGCTCTCACGATCCTAAACTTATCCCGCAATGAGGCCAGTAACACCGAGTGTCCACAATGCAAGAGCCGCAAATGCTCTTGCTTCACGATTAGCAACGACAAAGGGTGACTAGCTGGTAACAAAGGGATGTTTCTGATCAAAGCTTAGATTGGAATTTTCTAGACGGCCGCCCACGCGCAGTAGGTCCTGATCGTCCAGAAATGGGTTTAGAGAAAGTAGCGCACTATTTTTCGGCAATGGCGCTTTCTGAGACAAAACTGCTATATCTCCGGAAAAGACTTCCGCCTGGGCAATTTTGATCAGACGAGTGAAGAGTGGCCACTACTGGGCGCGACTCTTGGGCTGTTAGCTCACCCGAATAAATTTTAACGGGCTGGGGTTTTAAGTCCGCCTGTGACAAAAACTCTGGCCCGTGCCACCACAAGCGTGAGTTGAGTAACTCCTGGGGTAACATTCCCCTGCTAATTATATCGGACGGGTTGCAATTTGTACGCACGTGAAACCATGCTTCCCTATTGCTTAGTTCGTGAATCTCGGACACCCGGTTCGCGACGAACGTCTTCCAATTACTCGCATCCTTATTTATCCAGTGCAGAGTTATGGTGGAGTCCGACCAATAGTACACGTGGTCAAATTTAAATGCGGAGGAATCGAGTATAGTTTGAATCAAACGAGCCAACAGTAAGGCTGCGCAAAGCTCCAAACGAGGCAAGGATATTGTTTTTAATGGAGCGACCCTTGACTTAGCACAAAGCAAATTGGTGGTGACATTACCGCGAGCGTCAACGCAACGTATATACACGGCGCACCCATAGGCTACAGAACTCGCGTCCGCAAATCCGTGGAGATCTATCGAATTTATGTCATCGCAAATTACCCGTCTCGGAATTGCCAATGAGCCCAAAGCGCGTAATGAAGAATGGGGTTCGTCGTATCTGGAACGCATCTCCATGGGCACCGTTTCGTCCCATGACAACTTCAACTGCCAAAGCCGTTGCACGAGAAGTTTCAAAGTTAGAACGCTTGGACCAAGTAGTCCCAAGGGATCGAATACTTGAGCCATACTAGAGAGTATAGCCCGCTTGGTAACTGATTCGCAACAGCTAGGGTTCACTCTGTAACTTAGCGCGTCCCGCCGAGTATCCCAAAAAATGCCGAGAGTTTTCTCCGTGGCGTCTTCCGTCAAAGAAATGGGCTCTACGCTGCCGCGATCTACACCAATGGCGCTAGTTACTTCACTGTCGTTGGATGCCCACTTTCGCAATTCAAACCCGTACCCCGACAAAGCGCTACTAATTTCGAATTGCGTTTTTATGGCTTCCGCCCTATTTTCAAAACCAGTCAGTAGGTCATCTACATAAAAATCCCGGCTAATTCTTAATGAGGCCTCTGGAAGCGATGCTTCGATTTCCTGGGCGATTTGTATCAAGCACCTAGTTGCTAGGTACGAGGCTGATTTAGTACCGTAGGTGACCGTTAATAATTTGAAGCATTTTACCGCTGAGGTTTTGTCGTCACGCCATAAAATTAATTGGTATTGCGTCTGCGAGGGGTCCACGAGGATTTGCCTGTACATTTTGGCGCAATCTGAATTCAGCACGTACTTGAATTGCCTAAAGCGACAAAGAATTGCAAACAACGATTGCTGGACCACTGGGCCCTTATGTTGAAGGTCGTTAAGCGATACTCCGGAGGAGGACGCACAACTGCCGTCAAAAACAACGCGATGTTTGGTCGTTGAACTGTCCTCCTTTATGACTGGCAAATGTGGCAAATAAAACCGAGGATGAGGAAGGCTCGCTTCGTCGTCCACCTTGCTCAAGTGACCAAGCGACTCGTATTCTTTGAGAAATGCGGAATACGCGGTTTTCAACTCGGGATTTTTTGACAATTTGTTTTCTAATGAATAGAAACGCTTTAACGCTATACCGCGCGAGTCTCCCAGCGATGGAGCATCTTTCCTGAAAGGTATGCTCACGATGAACCTACGCGGCTCCGACGACGCCCGTTTCGTAGTCGATTGAAAATGGTCTTCGCAAAATTTGTCATCAGCAGAGAGTCGGCCTGATGAACCGTAAGCCCCCTCGATTTCCCAAAATCTCTGAATGCCGTGCTCGATGCCGGCTACACTTAAATGAACTCTATTTGAAAGCATGAGCGCTCGATTTTCGACGTTCATGTTTCCGCCTAAAACCCAACCAAAAAGAGTTTTTGTTAAGAATGGCTTCTCTGGGCCCAATTTCACCTGTCCCTGACAGAGCACTTGCCAAAAGACATTCGCGCCTAATAAAAGATCAATCTTTCCCGGTGTATTACAATCTGAATCGGCTAGCACAATGTTTGGTGGGATCTTCAAATCCCTCAACGAGAAAGAAAGGGCCGGCAGAGGGTCCGTAATTTTGTCTAACACAATACAGCTCAAAATGTCCTCGTATTTCCCGTTGCGGGAGCGGATTCGAACGTTTGCTCTGAATTCAGCGTTCAGAGCCCTGGCACCAACACCCGACAGTGAGGTGATATTACCTCGTTTCTCAATTTTCAAATTTTGACACAAGTCGGCGCTAACTAAGTTAAGTTGGGATCCGGGGTCCAAAAGAGCTTTTGCCCGGAAAATGACCCGGAGGATCCTTCTACGAATACGCTAACCGTGGACAATAAAACTTGCGCTGGCGCCGCGATTGCAGGACGGCTACAAGCTGCTGAAACGGATGCGACGGGTGCCTCGCTCGGGGCGACGGCCCCGACCTCCCTTGTGTCGCTGCTGGTTTCTGGCGGTCCAGGACGCGGCGACGGAGTATTTTCGTGCGCGTCGCGCTTTGGACGCAAACACAGTAAAGTATGGTGCTTTTTTCTGCATACGCGGCATCTCGACGATGTGCATTTTACCACGAAATGTCCGGGCTTGAGACAATTGTTGCATAGTTTCAAACGACGCGCCTCTTCGATACGAGCGTTTACCGACAATTTTGAAAATGATTCGCAAGCGCTAATCGAATGATTACTATTTTTGCAAAAATCACAAGAGTGATTACCTTGCTCTCTGGCTACATGAGCGCGTGCATGACTTTTTTGCTCGGATCCCTGATTTCCCAAACTCGAACCTATTTTCGCAGCTTCCAGCGAACCTAATAAGTGACTTTTGCTCTCTAAAAAATCTAACATCTCTCGCAAAGTAGGAAATTGTCCGGTATGTTTGTATAATTCCCAGTCAGTCTGCATTGCTGAGCTGAGCTTCGAAACTATGATGTGTATTAGTATGGTGTCGACTGTGGGTTCCCCGTACGCCTTTAAAATTTTCAAAATTCTAACTACACTATCGAGCAGCCTTTGAACAGACGAATGTGAATCCTTTTTTACGCTCTCTAAACTGAATAACGCATTTATGTTTGATTTTACTATCAGCTTCTTATTTTCAAATCGCTTGACTAGGATGTCCCAAGCAATGGTATAGTTATCGTTGGTAACTTTTAACGACGAGATTGAACTAGCAGCTTCTCCCTTAAGGGAAGAAATCAAATAGTAAAATTTCTGAACGTTGGTCAAATTAGCGTTGTTATGAATAAGCGACGTAAAGGAGTCATGAAATTGAACCCAATTCTCGAATTTCCCCGAAAAGGAAGGCAAATCTAAGGGTGGTAATCTTAATCCAGCGAGCTCTCCTGAAGGGCCACTTTGCAAAGAATTTTGACCTAGATTCGGTTTTATACCCGGATTGTTCTTATTTTTTGATAAGAATTCCTCGACTGTGCTACTAATCTCGCTAAAATGAGTCATAAAAGAGTCGAATTCATTGAAAAGTTCATCAAAGTGTTCAGCGTCGGCCTCCATTAGGCCCTCCATTGACTTAATTTTCGAAACAACTAAATTCTTTTGACAAGTTGCCGACCTCGTGAGCCTTCACGGGGCTGGACGAAGAAATTCTATGAAATAGAGTTTCGAAACGATCTACTTGGGCTTTTATGAATTTGCAACGAGTGGTTAAAGCGTGAGTTTCCGACATGACCGCTGATGTCGAACGAGTTTCCACCATGACTGACACAAGCAAAAAACAACACTAAACGAAGGTGTAATGGAAAAGGACTTACTTTTGATTTGAGAACGTAGTAACTTCTTGACGAACAGAAAACCAACCCGCTGCCGATCGCTGCCGCTTGACGTGGGACCTGGACTCGGTGTAGGCTCTCAATGGTTGAATTTCCTGGTGTTGGCGAAGCTTCTTGACGCTCTCCGACGAAATGATGTTGGAGCGATTGCATCCACCAGCTACTGGAAACTTGTACACTCGCGTTTTTTAGCTTCTTCCAAATCCGGCTCGAAGGACCAATGTTTTTTGTATGATTAACTTGAAAAGAGGCTTCCACGAATGGGGCCCCCAGTTAATCCGCTGCGAATTCCGGTTCAATGGGATTGCCGGGAACTGCCACATAATATTCCTTGACTTGGGTTCAGTTAGTTGTTGGAGTGAAACAAGATTTAACAAACACGAGTATATTGAGTAACAACGATTACAAACGTCACTGATGGACCGATGGTTTTTTACAATAGCTTCAACTGTTGTGACACGCTTGGATTGGCCACGCGGAAATAGCGAATTGCGCGTAACCGTAACACAAAACAACCTGGAAACGTCTTTCCCAGGGAGTTAGACCGACCGCAACCCAGCACAAAGCATAGCTGAACTTGCTTACTCGAAATTCTGAATCTAACTAACGCTGAATTTACAACGAGCCGAACTCGCAAATTCATCAAGGAGGGGAAAGCTCAAACACTATTGGCTGAGGCGATCCTGCGTAGCCAATCGGAGCGTCGCACGTTGTTTTGGAATAAATGCATATTCTAAGAATCTTAATGCTAAGCTCTCTCAATGAGGCAATTGAACGAAATCCATAAACACATGATTCCCAAATATGCTAAGTCGGCTTAAGTTCTATTAGAAAATGTATCCATCCGCTTAAAAGCCATTAAGGGAAGCTTACAAATTCCTTTCCAATATTAACAGAGGCAAACAAATACGGCAAGATGCAAATTTGACTTTACCACGACCTTTGAATGAGATAGAACAGTTATGACATGAATTACATGATTAATTATAATCAAAAAGGTTTTGATGCACGCATCTGTGTGAATCAAACAAATACCATACAAAATCATCTTTTTCATTTTCCAAATTTTCCGGTGTATTTTCCCAAAATTTTATTTTATACAAACCTTGTTCTGCAAATTACGAACATAATAAACAAAATGAGCCAAATTGGTCGAGCTGTTCTCCAGTGATGGTGTTACCTACATGCGGCAATTGATTTTTATTTATATAGATTTCGCCATCTATAACCGGTGTGCTAGCATAAGCAAAACTTGGTATTTTTTCGCTTTTTATATTATAATAGTATTTTATTATTATTTTTTTAATTTACTCTCTAACTAATTTTAAAGTTTACACCGGAAATAATTCAAGGCAGTTATTATGAAAAAAAATAATTAAAGTTTAGTATTGCTGCGACGACACTCAGAAAAAATTAACCCGCAGTTTTAAATTTACAAGTTTATGCAGCTTTACTTGTCAAAAATACGTATATGAGAAAGTAAGTAGCAAAAAATCATACCTCATTTGTCTGTTTTCTTGAATTATTAAATTGATATGATTATCTTCTTATTTTTATGTGAAAGGCGACTTAGCAAGATGATAATATGCTCCATTATCTTTACAATTTTTAGTTCTTTCTTTAAGGATGAAGCATACCATACCTATTTTTTCTAAAATCTAATGGATCTCATTAGACGATTCTACAGAGGGTGGTGGGAGGAGCAAAATTGGTAGTTACGCCACTGCAGGAAGAATTTGACGTATGGTGTTCGCGTCCATTAGAATAATTGCGAAACACAACTTGCAATTCTGCTAGAAAAGCAATCGAGGTTTCTAGTACGTTTCCTGTTTTTTATGCATATCGAAAAATAGCGAAATCGACGGCTGTTCGCTTTTATGCGGGCACAAAAGTGCAATTCAGTCGCTGGCATAGAAAACGAAACTTGTTTGCTTTTGGTGGAACATCTTCCCGTTTGCTATTCTTTACAAGCACTTACTGGCGATTTTGTAAACCAATTAGGAGTAATTTAATTTCGAACGGATTAATGATGCCATTTCGTTTGAACTTCTTCACACAACGAATTCGAGAGGAAGTGAGTCTAGAGCGCATATATTTGTATAAAGTCTAACTAAGGTTAAAATGTCTACATTCATAGATATAACTATATTGCATATACCTACATAAATGTTTTTGTGGCATATATTACAAATTGGTATTATTTTCGCAGGGCAGAGTCCAGAGTTCGTCCAATAACTTTTCCAGGAAAATCTATTCTTTCTGGTTTTAAGGTATCTCTGGCAGGTAGCCAGGTATTAAAGCATCATTCCATTAGTACCAGTAAGGAACTGCTTGACATAGGTATCCAGTATGCCCAACACCACCCGCTTTGTTAGTTTAATGTCTTCTTGGAATCTGCAAAGAATCTGCAAAAACCACCCTCCATCAGCTTTACAGGAGACACTAAAAATATTAAATTTTAGTTTACATACCAGAATGCACTCGTATTCTACCGTAACTATCAATTATTGTGCTGTTTTATAATACTGTTATTGTTATTTTATTTTTATCATCTTTAATACTGAAAGTAATAACTTTTCTCAATCTGTAATTTAAAAAAAAAGTGATTTTCAGGTTTTCGTGGTGGATATACGTACATTATGCAATTCAAATGTATATTCAGGGGTAATAAAATAAGTAATATGCATATTATTTTCGACGATTTTTTAATGAATATAATGAGTTATAATCCCAAAATGATATTCATTAAAAAATTATATACTACTATCTGTACTATGAACTATATTTAGGAGGAAAATACAATTAGTACTTAAATTATATACCAGAAAGACCGCAATACTACTTTATTACTTCAGTATCAATGTTAATGATCGATGTTTAAAATGTTAATGACACAATACGAAATATTTAGCATAATGAAATAATGTTAAAATCTAAAATAATGCAGCTCAGTGAACGTGTTAAGATCGAAGCTACACGTGAAGATATTCTTTTCGCTGGAAGTTTGTTTAACCAATTATTAATTCTTTATGGCTTACTATTTAATACCTAACAGGATATAGAAAATTCAACTTTTTGCAGAATAGGAACTTTGCATTCTACAATAATTAAATTAAAGGAATTGTTCCTCGAACTCCAAAAATTTTCCGATCATTATAAGAATCAGTTTCTTTTCGAATTGAAGTGTGCAAACATTTTAGATCTTGAATCCATCCTAAAAGTAAATTGTAAAATCGATTCAAATAAAATTACATATTTTCTGTCAATACTTATAGATCTTCAAAAGGAATATGACCTCTACTATTTAGTTCCAATTCCTTCAAAACATGAGTCAGAATTTGTGAAAATTACTATGTAATATATTTGCTAAAATCAAAATTTGGTAACATGGTAACATCTCTAAATGACAAATGTACCCAAGGCAAACCACATCACTGTTCATATTAACTACAATGAATTTATAAACCATTCTGTGAAGAGGATATCCTATTAAATGGAAATTCAAGCAAGTGTCTCTTTACAAAAATTGAAGTCTTTGAAAATCAGTTACGGAAGACCGTTGGTAATACTCGTAGACACGCCAAATTTTAAATTGGCGAATAACCTTCTACCAATAAAATTAAATTGAATAATTTACATCTCCAGGAATTACCTATAAACTCAATAATTCCGATTAATTAAACTTATCTGGAAACATAGCATATCCCCAGTGGCTGGACGATTATTCTGTACGTAATATTAATTATATTATCTTCGTATGTGTTTTATATAATTTGTAATTTTTGTCGAAAAAGTTCTTTTTTTAAAAGGACCTTACGACAATTCGTAATTTAAGTTGTATATATATATATCTTAAGCATTTTCCAAACCAACAAAAATTACATGTTACCTCACTGCGTTTCCTCTATTTCTGTTTCTTTTTCTAATCTTGTTTTTCCAATTTTCCCATACAGTGGGTCAATTGTGAATAATATGCTAATACCCCTGGAATTTCTGTATCTATTCTTCTAGTACTTTTTCGCCATCTACGAGGGTGGGTAGTATTGATACACTCTTAGTCTACTACAGAACACGCAAAATTTGAAGCTCAAAATGTTTTCTACTTTATAGAGTCTCACCTTAATGTAACACACAAATTACCTGCAACGTCTCTAAACCTTTAAAAAAATATTTCTTCTTGCTCTGCAAACCAGCCCTCCATCGTTTCTATGACCTCTTGGTTAGAAGAAAATTGACGTCCTTTCAAACACGTTTTCATTTGAGGGAAGAGAATAGTTCGAGGAACCGACATCTGTGAGGGTTCGAATAGTTTGAACCATAGATCACCAACTGCATTTAATATCAACAGGTGCGTTATCCTGCAAAAAAAAAACAAGACACATATGATTAATATTCCGCGCCTTTTTTCACTACTTTTGTTTTGTCAATAATGTGAAATCATATTGTTTTAGCCTTATCCAGATCATCAATCATACTTCACAGCCGCCCCAAAACACGGAGGCTAGAACTTTTTCAGCAGATTTCTGAACACGAAAACTCTTAGACCTTGGAGAACTAGAGTGCTTCAATTATTCTATCAATCTCTGTTCTGTTTCTGGGTCGTAGAAATGTACCCAAGTTTCATCCATGATAACATCATAATTCAAGATGTCAGTATTTTTCTCAAAATGGGCACAGATTAAGCGCGATACCTTTGATCGACATTCAAGCGCTGGGGGATCCATTTTGCATTTTTTTTCATATCCAAATGGACGGGAACTAGGTGATCTACTCGTTCTTATGAAATCTTCAGTGTCTGAGATATTCGTTTCAAATGACAATATTTCGTCTTGAACTGCATCGATATTTAACAAAAATCAGTCTTCTAAGTCTTTTCTCATCTGCAACGGAAAATTTATATTTTTGAAGCATGCAATCCCATGTCTCAGAGTCATATATGATCACCAAGTGATTTAAACATATCTTCTTAAATGTGATTACCCCTTACGGCTTTAAATACCTACAGCTGCTTAGCGATTGTTGGGTACTCCAAATTATGAATTTTCACAATTATTTTTGACACTCTTTGCCATTTTATTGAACTGCAATGCTTCAAATTTTTGAAGTAACATTTCGGAATGGCATTTCTAATAAATCCCCCCCTCCCCCTAGCCAGGGGCTTAACTATAATAATAATAATAATAATTCATTTATTTCTAAAGAAAATTACATTTTTTCCCCAAACTGGACAATAAACAAACGTAAAATGTAAAAGTATGTAATGTAACCACCCCAGGCTAAAACTTCAGAAATAAACGACATAACCGAATAAGCTCACAGAAGTTAAAACTTGTGCGTGAGCTATTGCTTTAATATCTACAATATTGTATGGAGATCAGTGGTAGTAATGAAAAATTTCGTTTTTTTTGTTTTAGTATACTGATTGGTGCTTAGTCTATGTATTTTTTATGTCAATAAGGTCATGTATAGTATTTCTAGGCATATTTTGCATCCAGGCCTTAACTTTTGCTTTAAATGTTTTATTGTTACTGCAATTTTTAATTGAATGAGGCAGCATAGAGTAGATTCGTGGCGCAATATAGTTGTAGGAACGCTGTCCAATAGTTTTGCTGGCATTTTCAACCTGTGTTTGAGCATGAAATTTATATCGTGTATTATACTCATGTTCGATATCTTTTAAGCTATATCTCGTTTTGTGTTGTAAAACAAGTATTTTATAGCAATATAACTGACGGATATCTAGCAAATTACATTCTTTAAATAACACATCACTTGAAAATGTACGGTCTTTATTAAATATAACTTTTAAAAAATATTTTTGAAGAACTTCTAGATTAATCAGATGGTATTTTAATATGCCCCCCCAGCCAACAATTCCATACTGTAAGTGGGATTCGACCAATGAATGATAAATAATTTTTAAGAATTTAATATCCAATATTTGTTTTAGTTTTCTGAAATGAAATAAGATAGATCTCAATTTCTTTAAAATTAAATTTACATGTACATCCCATTTAAGATTTTGGTCTATTATTATTCCTAAATAATTTATATTTTTTACTTCCTCAATCTCGTAAATTGTTTTATCACCTCGAATAATTAATTTATCAAATGTTATCTTTTTATTTACATAGCAACTAAAAGCTATAAATTTGGTTTTCTTAAAATTCACCGATAATACTTTTTGATCAAACCAGTTTTTTAATAATTGCAAATCCTTTTCAGCTAAGATTTTTAATGAGTCCCACGAATCCGCAGTATATAGCACTACGGTATCGTCCGCAAATGCTGAAATATTACCCACGGTATCTAAACACAACAGATCATTAATATAAATAGAGAATAAAATTGGACCGAGAACTGTGCCTTGTGGAACTCCACATTTAACTTCTAGAGGGTTGCTCAGCTCATCCGCAATTTTTACATACTGTGTTCTGTTTTTTAAATAGTTTTCCATTAAGGTTAAAGAAATTCCTCGAAAACCCATAGATTCCAATGTTGATATTAATTCATTATGATTTACCGTATCGAAAGCTTTTGCTAAGTCCAAGAACACACCTAAAGCACATCTTTTTGCATCTAAAGCCTTATAAATATTATCTGTTAGATGAGCAATAGCATTTTCTGTTGATATACCCTGTTTAAACCCGAATTGTCGGTTTGACAGTAATTTATATTTATCTAAATATTTTAGAATTCTCTGCTTTATTATTTTTTCTGCTATTTTAGCTAAATTCGAAATAAGAGAAATTGGCCGGTAGTTGCCAATGTCTAATTTATCACCTTTCTTAAATATGGGTTTAACTACGCCCACTTTAAAGGCAGATGGATAAATACCTGTTTCTAACATTCTATTCATTATGTAAGCAAAAGGTTCCTTTATATACTGAACAATTAACTTTAAAATTTCTGACGTTATATTATCTAGTCCAGGTGATTTACCAAGTTTCAAATTATTAATACATTTTTCTATTTCGTAAGAATCTGTGGGATGCATATAAATTGTATTGTTTGAAGCGTTTCTTTTCCCTACTTTGTTAAGTGGTTTAGGTACATCTCCAGCCATTTTCTCCCCAACTTCTACAAAATACTTATTAAACTCATTAGCCAAATCTTTTTTATGTGTAATCATTGAATTGCCCACTTGAATTTGTTTTATATCTAGACATCCTTTTTTTTTATTTACAATATTATTAACAGTATTCCATAAGGCTTTATTTGAGTTTTTGTTTTCATCAATTTTGTCCCTATAATACTTGATTTTTGTTTCTTTAATTAGTTTACATAAAATGTTTTTAAATTTTTTATATTCGTTAAGAATTTCTAAATTATTTGGTTGCGCTACAGATTGCTTATATAATTCATTTTTTGTATTTACCGATTTCAAGATTCCATTTGTTATCCATGGGTTGCGCTTTCGCTGGTTAGATTTTATAAATCGTATGTTTGTTGCTGCATTAACGGCATTTTTTAGTCTATTAATGAATATATTCACTAAATTATCCACATCTTCTGTTTCATAAATCTCAAACCACGCTTCTGTTTTTAAGTTATTAATTAGTTTGGTTTTGTCTAATTTAGCAATTTTATTTCTGTTTGTTTCAAGAGGGTTCCTGCTGTTTTTTAAGTTAATCGATGAAATTATGGGAAAATGATCGGTAATGTCAATTTTCATAGTACAAGCATTAATTTTGGAGGGCTTACTGTTTTTTAAAAATATATGATCTATACAAGTTTTTGAATCGTTTTGCACTCGCGTGTATGCATTTATCAATGAAATGAATCCTTCTTCCCCCATTATATTAAGGTAGTCTTGACAATAATCATGTTTAGACTTAATATCAATATTTATATCACCCACAAAAAAGTAAAAATCTGCATTAATCTTAGTAATATCATTTAGATACTTTTGTAAATTTTTGTTAAATTCATGAACACATGTTGCATGCGGTCTGTAAACAGCGCTCACTACAACTGTACTGCCTGAGATAAAAAGAGTTGCTTTAATGCTTTTTATATCGCCTATGCTAATAATTTCAGCATTGTAATTATAAGAATCTTTTATATACATCACTACTCCATCATTTTGATTAATGTTACCCTCATTATAAATTAAATTAAAACCTGGAATATCAAAATAATTTTTGTCGCTTATGTTCCAAGTTTCTGTGAAAATAATGCAATCAAATTTATAGTCTAATTTATTTAATAATATAAGTGTTTCATCAATGTTTTTATTTATACTTCTTATATTAATGTGAAAAATAGTAAAATTTGTTTTTGATAAACTATCGTTTGTTATAGTGATGTAATCGTTTACGTCATTTATCTCTGCAGTCTCCACCTCAAAGTACGAAAAATCCCTTATATATTGATCCATTTAAAGGAAAAAAAATTAAAAATATATATATGTATACAACTTAGATAACTACCTATTATAACCGTTTGTAAAAATAGAATGCTTTCGCGTAAAATAAAACACAAAATGAATAAGACTTCGCTATCACCCATACAGCCACGTACAAAACCTAACACAATAATTTTATCGCCATGCCAAATGTTTATACAATATCGCTAACGGAATTTATAGATTTTATTTCATTGTTAACACTTACGCAGATTCTACCTCTACCTCTACCAGACTCTTTCGAAATACTTCCTGGAACTAGATATTTTTATTTTTTATTCAGCGTTTCAACGATTTCTTTTCCTGAGATTCGTGAGAGTTTTTTCTTTAGAACCTAACCTAAGTTAAAAACAGTTTTGTACAAATTACATTTTGTCAGAATCAGTGCCGATTTAACGGGCCCGGGGGGAGGGGGCATTTGCCGCCTGGGTCCCTGCTAGAGATCCTCTAGGGCCCCTGCCAGATGGCCTCTTGGGCCCCAGCCCGAGAGGGCCGGGCCCCCATTAAAAAAATTATATTATTAATACTCGGGCAGTGAACGTGTAAACTCATGAAGTCAGAGACGACATGATCAGCAACCTCTGTATCGCTGGTGGCCCAAACAATTACGGGGTACGGGGCCCACTGACCCAGGCGTCTAAAGAACGAGAACGTTTTTATTATACGGGTTTCTTGCGTTGTGGGGGGGGGGGGTGGCAAACAGTTTTTATTCCGCTTCTGTGTGAAGTTGGGCCGCGGCGGGAAAATTATAGCACGATATGCTGACAATATCGGAAATCGTCAATAATGCTGTTCGGCAGCGAATGCTTGCGGCAGTTCTGAATTTGGATAATATTAAAATCAGTAGAACCGAATTACCCTTAACCGATAATGTGAAAACCTTGTTCTTCCATTGATTCTAATCTTCGATTTAGCTAGCACGTTATTCAATGTGTAACGTTTCACTCCAAATTAAACGCGATCAAAATTAATTTAAAATTAATAGCGCTAAATTTTCGTCTAGGCCAACAATGAACGTTACAACAATCGAAATTTTTCAAAGCGCTCGAACTGGCAAGATTAGCGATCGACGCGAGCGGTACGGAGAATCGATCGCGGCGCACTCCTTCCAGAATACACGATTAATCCCGAGAGCCGATCACCGCGTTTAAAACCAAATTCGAGCAGCTGACTCGAAGAGATCTTCACCAGAATTTAACCGGGCTTCCAGCCGCTCTCAGCGGCTGGCGCCGCAGAACATCCCGGATCTCCGACCAGAAACCGACCTAAATTAACCATGGCCTTCAGCCAAACTCAGACCAGAAACCGACCTGAAGAATTCGTACTAGTAACTCGATTTCCCCCAGGTACCTGCCTATATAAACGTATTTCTGGACTCGGACTGCGTTTATTAGGATTTATTTGTAAATCGAAAATAATAAGTTTGTTCCGCACAACTCTGGGAGTCGGATTGTGCAAGTTTTATTCTTACAATTTCGTAAAGTTTGTCACGACCGTTCGCATACGAATTGAGCTTATATTTGGGTTATCGAAATAACTTGATTTCGTAGGCGAGCGATCCAGGCAATCTTACAGAACGAATAAATCACAATTAAACTTGGCTGGAATATCGGCGAGTTTCAATTGAGTTTATTCCGTAGGAATAAAGATAAAATTCAAATATAACATCTACGAACACTGAAATAACAATAATCTCAAATCCATTAGTCGCGAAACACCTGTCAGAGTACAGTTAATTTCAAGAGTACATCCGAGTACATTAAAGTAAAGTCAGTTTGAATCACAGAGTTGAAAATTGCAAAACCAATCCCATATTTTACGCGGGATTAGACAAAGTATTACAAAAGTCAAACTCATCGCCCCTGTTAAAATATTTATGATGTGTGGATGACCTCCGCACATGTCGGAGTGTAGATAACATTAGAAAGAATTCGACCTCAGGTCAAAGGCTATCACCAGAACGTGCACTTGCATAGATATTAACACAGATTAAACAACTCGTAGTTTCAATCAAGTTACTTTATAGTTGAAGTAATTTCGAATCTCCCGTTTATTTACATCAGTACTAAACTGTCATTTTTTAATTTGTTTTGGGATTACAGGACTGCCAACGTAAGCGTGAGAACCCTCGATTGTTCACCAACCTGGCGTCGTGAACACCACGGTCCTACACCGGTGTGAGAAGGGCAGCCTTTCCATCCAGGATTAACGCAAAACAAATTATCTTGTACATAATTCAATATATAATTTATTTTTAAGTTATTACGTGTATGTAATAGGGAATAAATGTTTCTGTTAAATCTTGTTCTTTTAAGTCAGTCAGAGTAATAGCCAACCGAACCCTCGCCCATACTAGAGCTACCATGTATAAAAGACATAATTGATAATGCTCCAGGGGCACTTTCCAAATTATATATAAACCTGAAATTATTACGAAGCCCCAGATAGCATTACAAATGTACATATAAAACATTATGCTGCCCTTAAGATGCTGTATCCCAATCGAAACCGTTTATCTATTGATCTTAAATTAATGTTATGTGATACGCTGGTTCTGTCCCAGTTCAATTATTGTGACGTAGTGTATTCGCCATGTTTAGATTACGTTGGTGCGGGGAGAATTCAAAAGGTACAAAATGCTTGTTTGCGTTTTAGCTACGGCATTATTAATAATAATAATAATAATCTTTATTGTCCAACAGCAGCAGCCAATTAAAAAGATAGAAAGAATATCACCTAGCTGCCGGAAGCTAAATGGCAATTTTGTTTCAAAAAATTATTATAGAGAAGCCGCCTAGATATTTACATAGAAAAATTCGATTTCGAAATGACGTACACAACGTTAATATACGAAGAAAAGACATGTTGACTCCTCCTACCCATAAAACACATTATTTAAGACGTTCCTTTACTTAGCAAATCGGGAAAGTGTATAACTTGTACAATTTTTCATGCAATAACTGTCACCTACCTTTATTCAAAACTCTGTTGAGAAACAATTGAATTCAAAATATTAGTGTCTTCTGCTACATTACCACTTATATATGTATGTCGACTTTAGGCTCAGTTTAAATGTTAAGTCAACTATAACATTATTACAATATTACTTATATATATGGACTGTTGGAAAAACAGTTGGTTATCCTCATAATCAAGCTGAACCAGCCCCCATTTGTTATACCTTCAAATGTCTCTTTTTTATGTATACATGCATGTATCAGTAATCGGTGTAAACAATAAATACATTTATTATTATTATATAATAAATCGTGACAAATAAAAACAGGGCAATTCTTCCAGTTGTTTTAGTTGAATATTACCTTTGTAGCTGTGGTTTTCATTGATACGTGTTTATAGATAATAAATAAAATTATGTCAGCGGGCGAAAGAGTACCATGGTGGACAATAAATTTAGGCTGGAAAATCGAAATTGAGGTTAGTTGGACATGAGTAGTAGTAGTAGTAGTAGTCAAGCGAATAATCGGCCTAAATTTATTGTCTGCCATTGTATATGATGACAGTGTATAAGTAAGCCTTTAAAGCTCGTGCGACGAGTTTGAGCACGACGCGAAGCGGAGTGCTTTTATCCACTCCAGTATTTTAATGGCACTTATACACGTGTGTCATACACCTCTTTTTCTACGACGACAGTAGATGGCACTACAACATGTAATAGATATTCTAGGTTATGTTGACATATATATTTACGACAAAGCGTGTGATTTACGTAATTCCCACGCCAAAATTTGAAGTGGTATAGATAGTAACTTTTGATACTCAAAGCTGTGCAAAAAGTTGTCATTTGGCACGATCGTGGAAAGAAGGAAAAACTGCTTTACACTGAAAATGAGGTCTGAAAATAGTAGTTTGTGTACCTAGGCACTGGAGTTTCATTTTTATCACCAGTGGAAAATAAAGTAAAATATACGGTACCCCCCACCCAAGAAAAGCGCCCTTCCGTGCTTTCCAAGAATACTTCGATACTCAGCATCACTCCGTTTCGCTAATACAATATGAATATGAACCAGTTATTTATCAAAAATACAAAAAAAATAATTTTTTGCCGACGCGACGACCATAGCTCAAAAGTTGATGTTGCTTTCATTTTCGGAGGATCTATCGTATGAAAACGATCCAAGACTTCAGGAAGGTTCCTGGCGACCGGAATCGTGTACACATACGAGCATACATCCCCCGCACAGCACGTTTAGGCACCCCCCAATACGGGGGATTGATCTAGTGGGCTGGGATCTTCACCAAAAGATCCGCACCGCCGAGACGGAGATTTGATATAGTGGGTTCATTAGTCGGTTGGCTCAAATTTTAGAGATATTTGACTCAGAGTCGTTTTCGATATGAGGGAATTTCAATACTTCGTACACTTCGTGTCGAAGTAATAGATAAATAAACTACAAGAGGGATAAAAAGAAACTTTAGCCGCGGAGCACATTATGTTTTTTAAAATCGAGAAATCGTGAAATTAATAGTATATTATATTATTAGGAGCAAAAGTTACACTTTATATGGTGTAACCACAGTACAGCTAAGCCAAATAAAAATATTTTTGCTCCGAATAACGTATGTTTTTTTTTTCTTCAAACGTTGATAACAAATAATTTAAGAAATGTTAAGAAACCAGGAATTATTTTGAGGCAGAAGATTGAGTAGACTGATAAATGTAGCTTGCTTTGGAAAGCATTACTATGACTTCACTATAAACAACGTTATGAACAAAATCCGAAAAAAATCTATAGTTATTCGTTTGTCAACCCGCTTAATTTGGAGAGGATTTGTATTGATATTTTGCAATTATGTACAAGTTTCTTGAGTGATTCTTATTTATTCATTGCAGCTGTAGAGATGTCAGATTTAGAAACTGATCAGTGTATCCATCCGATTGAAGTAGCAAATTAATGCCGTCAACTTAGAAATTTCAAATGATTTAGCTAGTTTACTTTATCTCCGCGGCGATAATAACTTGATCTGCCGCTGACGAGCGGAGATAATGTAATTAGATGCCATGGCAATGAAGTGACACTTTAGCATTATCAATCCAGCAGCTTGTTGTGTCACATTTTACTGACGTTTGAAGAAACCATTTTTAGGCACCCGTGCTGAAAATCATGCATTACTGTACAATTTCTAGGCCAGAAAGTAATTCTTTACAAACGATTTTGGAAAAGTTTCGTTACATTACTATTTTGAAAAATTGACGTTTTAATTGGTTTGCAATATTTGTTGATTGTGGTTACTAAGGAAATTAACTACAAATGTCTCTAGATTTTTAAGAAGGTATAATGCTTGTTTCTTGTTGTAATGTTTTCGTTATTAGTTAAAATTAAGAAGAAACGCAGGTGCCTAAAAAATGTAGTATTACGTAAATCGTCCAGAAATGCCCCTTACAGAACTTGTAGGCTTTCAGGCATCGCCGCTGCGCGTTCTTTAAAGATGCTCTTCCCGGACTTGTTACCTAAACTACTATATAACGAACTCTTGTGTGGTTTGTTTACGTTTTCTGTCACCCCGCCAACTGCAAAAACTCGTTAATTGCTTCACTGCCGATTTCTCGTATTTTATTTACGATTACGACGTTCTTCACTGCCGATTTCAAAACAATGCCTCTTAATGATCGATAGTAGATAAATTAGTATTTTTTGAATAGGAAAAGTAGGCAGCCAACAAGGTTTCAAAAGCATTGGTTTTTAATTCAGTATAAAACTTATGACTGAAAGTTTAAAAATAATCGCGATTAAAAAATTTTAACGTTTCGCTATGAATGGTAGCCAAACCAGAAATTGTTGAAAATTGTTTGAAGGTTAATGTTCGGTTATAATTTCCCAAATGTTTTAGACGATTTAATTTAGTTTCAACATTGTTTAGACCGATAGCTTTTGATACCTTTCAACTATCAAACCAATTACAAAATGTCACGTTTTTGATTGCATTATTTGCACCAAAAGTAAATTTGGGAGTCCTAATTTAACCATATTTATTATTAAAAATGGTCTGAACAATGTTGGAATCGCCAGCGTGGCCGAGCGGTTAGAGCGTCAGGCTGCTGTGCCACGGTACGGGGTTCAATCCCCCACATCAGGCAACTGGCGGGCGGCCCACTCAGTCGCTTTAAAAATTAGGTACCGAAACCACATAATCCAGTACGCGATTAACGGTGTGCCAGATGACTGGGTTTCGGAAAGAGATATTTCGGCGACCCTGACTCGCCTTGTCTCTCAGGCCATGTTCCTACATGGAATGAAGTGCGCGAACGAACTGAACAATGTTGAAACTAAGCTGAATCTGAAGCTACCAGGGCCGCGCCAAGCCAGTGTGCAATGTGTGCACCGCACACGGGCGGCCAAATTCAGGGGCGGCCAAAAAGGTGTAAAAATTATATACAAATTACAAAAAAAAAAATAAAAAATGTACATTTTTTTTACTTTAAAAATTTAAGAAGTTCCAAAATATGTACCTATATAGGTATAAAAAATGTTTATTGTGTAAATGAACACCTGATAATATGGTTACATGGATTATTGTTTATGTAAATTCTCGAAGTTAGTTTTTATTCCGTGGCGGCTAATTGTTAAACGAAGCCAACTTGAAGGAACGCTTTCCATGCATCTTTATGCAATGATTACAAAAAAGCCGGATATTTATCAGAAGCAACAAAACGTGACTTTTCAGAAAACTGACGGCTGGCGGCTTTTATTGACCGTACATATCGTATTTATGAAGTAGGTATTTATATTATTTTTGATCGGGGTGTCGGCGATCTCTTTTGTCGGTAAGTACCTAATTGTTTAAAGCTGATTTTAAGAAATATAATATTATATGATGCTTACATTAATGCTGTGGTAATATGGGTGCAATGATAATTATTTGGTCATTTAATTTTTGAATTGGCTGCAGAGAAGATCGAGTAGAGAAAATTAATTTTGTTAGTGATTGTGTTTTGAAGAAAGTTGAAGAAAAGTTATAAATATGGTAAGTACCTACATACATATCAATCATATATCAATCAATACACAGATAGTTACCTACATATTCTTAAATTGTATTAAGTATAAAATTGTTATAATTTTTCTAGAACAGAAAAACGAAAAGGCTGTCGGGTTTTCAGTATCGAAAACAAAGTCTACAAAAAAAAGAAGAAAAGAAAAAACTGGCCAATACTTTAGAAAAATATTTGAAGCCAGAAAATGTGTCAGCGGAAGCATTAGAATCAAGCTCTAGTTCTCTTTCCGGGCCACTTAATGAGCCGTGCGTCTAAGAAGTCGAAATGGAAATAATGAGGGAAGATTCCGAATCTGGGGAAGAGAATGTGACTTCATCTGACTCGGAGTCTCCAAAACCAGAGAAAAGAGAAGTTGGTGACGCTGAAGAAGCCAGCACGTCATCCTCATCAAGGCTTTCTGAACTAAAGAAATTTGGCTGCTCATCAGATTCACAGCAGTCGCAGCAGGACACAGCAACCTCAGATGATCCTGGAGAGTGGCCTGAGATAATATCAACAACATGAACAAAAATTTTAGTAGAAAGAGGGCCTGTTAAGGAACGCAATTTAATTTCCCAACTAATGAAAATGGTCGAAGGTTTTCGAAAAAATATTTCTACCGTTCTCTCCAAATGGAGAAGAAATTAATAGACCGTGGTTAGTTTATTCAATAAAAAATAATGCAGTTTATTGCTTTTGTTGTACAATATTTGGCAAAATTAAAAACAATTTTTCGCAAAAGGAAGGTGTTTCTGACTGGCAGCATTTGTCATTATTGATTTCAAGGCACGAAAAAAGTGATACTCACAATGCAAATGCTAAAAATCAGAACTTATAAAATTGTTATCAAAAGAACACACTGTAAACCAGACGCAACTACGTTTGTTGAATGCAGAGGCAAAGCACTGGCATGCTGTGATTGAGAGAATAATTTTAATAATACAATATTTGTCACGACAGTGTCTTGCTTTACGCGGGCAATCTAATAAATTATTTGAAAGCAATAACGGTAATTTTTTAAAAGCTGTTGAGATGATCTCAAAATTTGATTCTGTTATGTCAGAACATGTGCTTCGGACTCAAAAGTCACAAAAAGATGAAACACGAATGGTAAATTATTTAGGGGACAAAATTCAGAATGAAATAATTGATGTCATTTGTAACAAAATTAGAAATAATATTTTGGATTTAATTAGAAAATGTAAATACTATTCTATCATTCTTGACTGTACACGGGATATTAGTCATATCGAACAAATGACTATAATTTTTAGATTTACAATGTTGAATGAGTCCTCAAAAAAAATTGAAATATGCGAGCATTTTATAGAATTTTGTCCTATTAATGATTCAACTGGAGTGGGTTTAAGTGAATTTTTAATGAATTTACTTTCAAACTTGAATTTAAATATTTACGACATGCGTGGCGTGGGTACGATAATGGGGCAAATATGCGCGGCAAACATAATGGTTTGCAAAAAAAAAATTTAGAAATAAATCCGCGAGAATTTTTTGTGCCGTGCACAGCCCATACATTAAATTTAGTAGTGAACGATGCTGCTAAAGTTTCTTTTGAGACTTCTGGTTATTTTGATATAGTTCAAGAATTATTTGTTTTTTTTTCTGCGTCGGTAAAAAGATGGTCAATTCTGAAAAAACACACAACAAATTTAAATTTAAAACCACTTAGTGATACACGGTGGTCTAGTAGAATAGACGCTGTGAAGCCCCTGCGTTACCAAATTGGGCAAATATATGATGCATTGGTAGAAGTAATTGAAGATCGTTTATCCGTACAAGACCACAGTGCTTCACATCAAGCCAAATCTTTGGCATTAAAAATTCAGAGTTATAAATTTTTGTGCTCAACAATTATTTGGTACAATATTTTAATCAAAATTAATGTTTTGAGCACGATGATGCAAAATCCTACTATAAATATAAAAACTTGCTTAGAGCATTTTAAAAATTTGTTAGATTTTTTCTTAGCTCTTCGATCAGATGAAGAATTCAATAATGTTCTTACTGACGCTAATACACTTGCGGATGAACTCGGTATTGAACCTAATTTCCCGCTGTTCAGTCTGTTAGACCACGAAGAAAACCCAGACAATTTGATTATGAACACAGTGATGAACCAATTATTGATCCAAAAAATTATTATAAAGTTAACGTTTATTTTAATATATTAGATCAAACTTTATTGTCTTTAAGAGACAGATTTGAGGGAATAACAAGATATGATACTATGTTTGGATTTCTCTATAATATGTTTGATTTAACGGAAAACGAGCTATTACAATGTTGTAAAGATTTACATCTTCATCTAACTGATGATTTTAGAAAGGAATCAGATGTAGATGGAATAGAATTATTTGAAGAGATAAAATCTTTAAAATTACATCTTAAACCTACTTCAGCTGAAAAGCATCAGTTAAAGCCCCAGTCCATTCTTGAATATATTTTTGAAAATCAGCTCATAGCATAATTTCCAAATATGTCAATAGCTCTTAGAATATTACTCACGTTACCAGTTTCAGTTGCGTCTGGTGAAAGACCTTTCTCCAAACTAAAAATTATTAAAAATTATATGCGATCCACAATGTCACAAAACAGATTAAATAATCTGTCTATAATAGCAATAGAAAGCGACACGATGGATTCCATCGATTTAGAATTAGTAATTAAAGAATTTGAGGAGAAAAAAGCTAGGAAAGTTGCTTTTTTATAATTTTCTAAAATTTTGTTGTTTTTTTATTAATTTTATTCCACTATTTTTTTTTTAAATTTTATTGTTAATAAAACTTTTTTAAAAT
The DNA here is from genome assembly GCA_940337035.1 of Agriotes lineatus. Taxonomy (NCBI): domain Eukaryota; kingdom Metazoa; phylum Arthropoda; class Insecta; order Coleoptera; family Elateridae; genus Agriotes; species Agriotes lineatus. The sequence goes on from CALNHX010005182.1 coordinate 32,156, forward strand.
TTCTGTTTTTCACTTAAATTAATTTGATTTGTTACAGTTAAACTAGGTATGTACTACATAAAATTTATATTTTACAACAAAAATGTAAATTTTGGGGCGGCAAATTTGGCTCTGCACACAGGCGGCCATTGATGCTGGCGCGGTCCTGGAAGCTACCACTAGTAACCAATGTTTTTAAAACTGTGTTGGCTTCTTAAATTGTCCTATCCAAAAATCATAACATCGCCAGTCGTTTAAATTTAAAAAAATTATGAAAATATATAAGTATTACTTGCATTTTTAAGAAACGCAACCTTTTAACGAATGATGAAGAAAACGCGATAAACACCCTGGTTTGTTATGAATAAATAGTACACAGGTGCCCCAGAAGTAAGCGCACAAAAATGGGTTTCTGAAACTATTATGAAAATCGGCTGTGCATTGCTGAATTAAAAATTATTAAGTTTTACCTAGAAATGCAGTGCTCCACCGCTTTTAACTTTATTGCTGTTGGCCTATTAATTGTTGTTAACTACAGCAACATTAGAAAAATCGTGTCGCTTTTAGAAAGTGTCATTCCGAGTCCAAATTCAGCACAAAAAGCTTTACTTTTGCATCTAAAAATATATAGGGCGTTTTTTTCAAATGAATAAATTGGAAGAAAAGTAACAAAATTGGAAAATACAATACTCTTTGAAAAATCAAGATGGAGCTATAAATCCTAACACATTGGAAATAAGTTTTCCATGCTTACGATAACATAGTACAGGAGAGTTACTTACGTAATCAGTTATGAAAAGTGCGATATTGTTCATCGTGTCGTAATGTTTGCTCAAACGGGCGTTAGTGAGATTTGAAAATTACGTGAAAATGTTGACTGGATACCTATCCAACTAACTACAATAGTTATTTTTGTATTAAGTGCACGAAATCAGTGGTTTCGTTTCAGCGCATAAGAATTTCATTTAAAGTCATTCGAATGCACCAAAAACCACTGTTTTCGTCAACGAAGTACAAACATATATTTTTACAACCTGCAAAAAAGAATATCAATAATGTTTCGCGTCCTAGTGGGCGAAATACTGTATTGCACGTCATTAATGATAGTGTAACCTATTTTTACTTTCATCGCCTAAGGCGAAGAATGTATTGTAATCGTGAAAAAATCACCTTCCGGGATTTCTTCAGATCTTCACGTTTAAGGGTTCTTAGATGACGAAAACTATCTTTTATCAATTCCGTTTGTCTATCTGTCCGTCTGTCCATCGGTCCGTCTGTCTGTTGATCTCTCTGGCTGCCTGTCGGACTATCTGGCCGTCTGTCTGTTGACGCTATATAATTAAAAAACGATTTGTTGCATGAAGACGATATTTTCATGCTGATTCGTTGTCGACCTTGCTTGAAACGAATATACGATCTGTCAAATATACAGGGTGTTGTGAAAGTCCACGTAATAATTTTAACCAGTGGTACAGGTCACCAAACTGAACAACTTTTCTATTTATCGTTTTTCTTTTAATCGTATATTATTTTAATCATTTATCTCCCCTAAATTTGTTGAGCCGCTCGGTAAGCAAATATAAGTGAACGATACAAATATACTAAAACTGCAAACTTCTTGTTCAAAAACAAATGCGGTCAATAACCTACCTACCTCAATTGATACGGTATACTAGTGGCCAGATGTCAACTAAAAGTTTTATCAGTACCTATGCAGTTTTTGTTGGTTTGCATTTGAAAGATATGTTTTTGGTGTCATTAGATTATACATTATACATGTTTAGAGTAAAACTATTTTGAATTTTAACTCAGTTAAGGGTATTTTCGAAAAATTGTAAATAAAAAAGTTGTTCAGTTTCATGAGATCTCTATGTAGTTAAATTTATTACTTGGACATCCCTAACACTCCGTATAGAGGGCGAATGCCTTAAAACAAAAGTGTCTGCTTTTGCTTTAATCCAAGAACTGTTAAATAAAAGTAATATTTTGCACATAGTTCAGCTTTTTACCTGCACTCGATAGATATAGGGTCGATGACCTTTATAGTACAGAAAATGATATTGTGCGTATAGCCTTGACCAAAATAGATATTTTGTAGAAAAATAATTTATTTGTAGATACGTATGAATACAATTAGGTATTTTAATAATACATGAGTTCTTCGTACGTAGTATGTACACTTCTGTGCAATAAAATTAAGCACAAGTCTTATGACTATTTTTCACAATATTCTAGTTTGTATAATTCGGGTCTATTTTAATTGCCAAGCAGCAGTTTCATTAAATGATAACTTGAAAATGACACCTTTATTAAAAGACCAAAACTAAGACCTTTAAAAACACGCTATTAATAAATACAACAAAGCCGTGTGTGCTTAATAATAATGTTGCACAGAAGTGTACATTATGGTGGCAAATCAGAAGTTAGTTGTACCTAAATAAAATGTAGGTGATGTGGCATAACGTAAAAGAAGAAAATATATTAGTGGACCGGTGGGCCCTTATTTGTAGAGATTTATAAAGAAGAGTGTTAAAAAACGGGACTATAAAAGATCTACACATAATTGGGCTCCTTGTAACATTTGCCGCCTGGGCTTTTCCCTTTAAATGCACCACTGGTCAGAATACAGATTTTTCTTCAGTACTAATGCGAAAGATGACGTCTTAAAGATTTTGAACTGACAACGAAATAAAACTCCTCTAATCTGGCACATAGTCGTTGACTGTAGTAGTAAAAAATATTCGTTTAGGAAAAATCGCAATTTTTTAGGAGATTGCTAAAGATGTGCCTCTATATTTGGACGAAATTCTAGAAATTTATTGATGAAACAAATTATTTCTTTAAGAAATGTTAGTAGTAACTGAACTTATAGCTAACTTTGAATATTTTGAATAGTGTTTTAGTTTCTTCTTCTTAATTTTTGTCTTGTTTTATACCACCACTACACTTCTACCTCCAAGAGGAATTTCCAACGTCTTGGTATTCAAACGTACCGTTCCGCATACCTTGTTACCAATACTTTTCCATAATCAGTATAATTTCTAGAATTTTATGGAAAGTTAAACTAAGATTTCTGGAGCTCATTCTTTTTTATGATGTCATCTAAATAAAATCTTTTTGTAGTACATACCTTATTTGTATGTATTTAGTTTAAAGTTTCGACATGCAATGAAAGTTCTAGATTTTTTTATTTTAAAACATAAAAAACAGAACAATAATTGATCCACTTTTATCCATTTTTGATTGTGATCGACTATGCTCAAGAGCGTGATGATAATTACTCAACTCACGACACTGTAGCTCTAGCAACCCATAATACTTACCTGCTCTGCCATACCTGGCGTCCGGCATAGATCCTCGCGTCTCAGCACAAGGTCAATCGTTTATGATGTGATACTTAAACATGCAATTATTCTAGAGCGATCATTTAGGTTTATTTTAACCACACAGCTCGTTATTAAAAGAATTTTAATAGGAAATTTGTTTACGAAAAAATGAAACAGCAGATTAACTTTGTTTACGTTGTAATGTGGTCACGATATTGAAGTGCAAACGGAGTCCTCTAAAATTACCAGAGGGAAAATGTTAATACGACAGCTGCTGGTAATGTTTCTGGAATCTAGTAGTTCTAGTGGTGCTAGCCTTTTTCAACTATCATATTCGTAACAATTTTACATTTTTCAACTATAATTCAGTTGACAGTTCGAACCGAAATGAACTAGTTTTCTTTACACAGCAATTTATAAAAGGTAATTATGTGTAAAAATGGAAATATCGCGTGAAAATTTTCGTGCCATGATTAATTACAACTTCAACTTCGTCTAACAACGATGCATCGGCATCCTTTGACTTTTGGGGATGAAGCGCCATTCAAGAGCAGTGTTTAGAATTGGCTTGCCGAATTTCAGCGTGGACGAACCCCTCTCTGTGCCGAATTTCGTGAAGGTCGTCCATCAACATATGTTGTTGTCACTAATGTTGATGCTGTGCGTGAAATGATTGAGCGAGATCGACATGTGACATACCGTGAAATTCAAGCATCTTTGGGCATTGACATGAAAGCAATACACACGATTTTGCATGATCATTTGAACGTACGGAAACTTTACAGTCGTTGGACCCCATACAATTTGACAGAAGCACAAACACAAATTCAATCGAGGTCCTTCAAATTCAGTCTACAACATCGTTACTGGTGACGAAACTTGGATCTATTCGTACGAGCTTGAAAGTAAAGAACAATGTACCGTTTTGGTATTTCAAGTTGAGCCAAAACGCAGTGCTGCGAAGCAAATGGTCGATTTTTTTCAGTTTAACTGGACATATAACAACTGTGGCTTTAGTTAGAGCATCGATGGACTGTAAATGCTGATTAATATACCACAATTTGTTTGCCGGTTGTCGTCGATGAAATAAGAAAAAACAATCGAAATCGGCGAATTATTCTGCATTATGACAACGCCAGCAGTCACACAGCTCTTCAAACTGTTGATTTTGTATCCAGTAAACATGTCGAATTAATGACTCATTGCCAGTCTTCACCTGATTTATCACCTAACGACTTCTTTTTGTTGCTAAACATCAATAACAAAATGTGTGGTAAGTGATTTTTGTCGCCCGAAGTAGCGGTTGAAAAATTAATTACATCTAGTATGGCTATGGACTAGTTCCTAATTTATGAATGCAACTACGTTTATACTTAAATGCCAAAATCTGCATTTGATTTTTAAGTGACTTGTAGTTGCATTCATAATTAGGAATTATTCCACAGCCATAATAGATGAAAATAACTTTTGATCATACCATTGACTATTCAACACTATAACATATAAGCCAATCACATTGCAGACATTTGCTTTTTTCAACCAATAACAGCAGTATATCACTGAATATTGGGCACCATGCAAAATATTCACTAAACAATGTACGTACTCAAAAAATAAATAGCCTTGTAACCAAGTATCGTTTAGCAACGATGTTCTGTCCTTAGTGATATCGCTAGGTTACGTAACACTAAACCCCAACAAACTGTGTGGCTTGTTTTAAAAATTTTAAAATGCTGTGTTTTGGAAGTATTCCGCTGAATTTAATTGAGAATGAATAATTATATTAATTGTTGGATTATTTTTCAATAAAGTTAATCGTTACGTATTAATATTGTTAAATAGTCGTCCCAAATACCACTCGAAGTGGATAATTTTTTTTTAAATATTTTGCCATTTCCATAGAAGTTATTGCAAATTTCACTCAACAAAATCATATTTAAATGTCACTCGCCTTCGGCTCGTGACATTTTTGATGTGATTTTGTATCGTGAAATTTAAACGCAATAATTTACATGGAAACGACAAAATATTTGTCAAAAATATATCCACTGCTTGTGGTATTACCCTTGAATATCCAGACTCGGATATTCAATGATCATACTATACTTTACAAGCTAACCTACTTATTAGTTTCAGTCGTAATATTAAGGTCTATTAATAAAGAACCTATGTCCTTAAAACCATTTTCGTGTGAAGGTTATAGAGATACAATCTCTAAACTGAAATAAGATGATATAATCATATTATTTGAACGTGATTATCTCAAGCGGTTAATCTTCTGCTTAATCTTTTCAGCTGCAATTTTCCTGTTGTTCGAACCCTGTAAACCACTCAACTCGTTAAGATTGCGTTTTCTAAGTTGAGGAAAACTTTTATTTTGTCGAAATTATCGTGACCGTTTGCGAATCAATTGCAAAGTTACAGGAAAAAATTACGCGCAAGGCATATTTTCTGGACTTTCCCATATCGCTAAAGGCTTTAATTAGACAAACAAATAGATAAAAACAGAGTTTATCAGTTCTCATTCTGTAAATCTCAATGTCGATCGATTACTGAATTTGATCTTTCTAGCCGCAGAAAGTTTACATTTTTAGAAAGTAATCATTTTTGTCGTAACCGCTCAATTAGTCGCGACCAACCCAAAATTATATGAAAGGTCTCATGATTGCATAACTTTTGTGAACACAATAACCAGAAAAAACAATACATTAATAATTAGGTTTACAGAATGGACTAGCAACATTGATAATTCAAACTTTTTTATACCCTCAAAATGGGCTGAATAAAATTAAGTCGCTTCCAGCCATGAAAGCCATCTAGTCAGTATAGGTTTTGGTGGATGAGAAATATCCGGTAATATTTCTCTATATAGCTGGACTCTTAAAGGCGCGCTACAAATACCTTTTTAAAATTATTTATGAAATCGATAACTATGAGAAACCGACTCCTAATTTTCTCTACAACTCTATTTAATCCATGTGCCAAACGTGTATTATAATCATGTTGAGTCCCATTTCCTATGCCAGCATTTGAATTAGGTGTTTTGTTAAACGGGATAGTCTCCCGTAAAAAGGGATTACGTAACCCTTCTTGAATAATCACCATGACTGAAAGGTTTAGCTTGAATATCAGGAAGGACACATATGACAAAAATGTGCTTCGAAAGTTGCCAGCCTGGTAATTAAAAAAAAGCATAGGAAAATAGTCATATTCAATTTACAAAAGATCAAATAACAAAACTTTAAGAACCTTTTAGAACATGCTTCTTTTTCTTCCTGCTAGTATAGGCAAGTGGCCTGTTTAAGTCCACGAAATTGTGGTTCTATTGTCCTTAAGCCGAGTAGGTGGCTAGCCTTGTCCGTCTAAATCGAGGAAGAGTCCCCTGTTAGCGGCTAACGACTTCCACAGGTGTTAGCGTGGTGGCCGAGGAACGTACGGTTTTAAAAATCCTAGAGTCGCCGGGAATCGAACCCGAAACGGCCGAAATGCCTGAGTCTCGAGTATTTGCTCGCTGGCCAGCTGCTCACCATATACCACCACAGCCAATATATGCAAATTTAAATGGTGTTTAAATCAGTGTGAACTATTCGATATCGTTCATATTCTACAATTCAGTAGAATAGGCTAAAAAATAAAGATATGCATTTTGAATATATTCGCAGCTTTAGCTCAGTACTAACGAACGACTTTCGAGATCGAATCATCTCATTGTTCAATTAGAAGAAATGAATCTCAATTGGTGTCATGTATTCATATCAGTCCCTAGTAGGCCTATTATCATACATGAGAAAAGTACTAGCTCTTGAATTATTTGTGTTTTCTTCGATGTCGTATTCCGTTATTAATGCTGGTGGAGTTTGATCTTCTGACTTAGGAATGTGTCCCAGTTTTCTACTAATTGTGCTTGCATTTTCTTAAAAATTCAATTTAATCTGCAGATATCGCAATCAAAGTACCGATATTTATAATATCACGTTTACTCGCACTAATACTATATTTCTCTAAAACACTTTCTTTTTTCCTGTTTGTATTTAAAACTTGAAAGCAGTTTAGTTCTCTTCTTCAGCAATTATTCAGACTAACTAACGTATGGGTTTCACAAATAGTAAATGACACAGCCATCCGGCTTCCTTATCGTAAGTCCCTTGCATCATAGTTTTACTTCCCAGTTCGCAGAGGATGACAAATGAATGAACTACCCATTGACGTCACAAAACTCACATTGATGTCACGGAAGTTCTCATAAAATTGCAAACCTAATGATCCCTGTTACTGCATCCAGGGCTTTTGTTAACCCAAACAACTAGTCTTGCTCCCCGGAACCGCTTACGCATTACTTTAGGGGGCTTGGGCGTCACTTAAACCTAAACCTTAACTAAGAGAAAATTCAGACCGCCCGTGCCGGGAGTCGAACTCTCTCCAGCTCCGGTACGAGTGTTCCGTGTTTTCACTTTGACCTTGACTGCAAGCGGCGGGGCCGCACGCCCATCGATGCCCCCGCATCCAGGTTTACTCTTTGTCACGATACTAACTGCAAAATTATGCTTCTTCAGTTAGCCTCTCTCCATCGTTTCGATGTATGCCTCTTTCCAGTTTTTCCTGTTCTAAGCTCTTTGCAGGTCGTCGTACCAACGTTGCGGTGCTCTTCCTACGCTTCTTCTCTCTCCCCAGGGTCACCATCTTGTTATTTTGCCGCTCCACTTATCACTCTGTCGAGTAACATGTCCGGCCCACTGCCACTTAAGGGAACATATGCTCTGGGTTATATCATTAACTTTTTTGCACGTAGAACGATTTTACTTAGTTACCGCGTTTGTTTTCAAATCAGTAAGTTATGCTTACTGTTCTAGAACGGTAAGTAAAAATTCGAGGTTAGCAGGTTAGGTTTTGCGACAGTCTATGTCAAAACTGACCGAAAACATAACCTGCTAACCTCGAAATTGACATAGACTTACCGTGCCACCAACATAGTATTCAGTGGTATAATGTCACATTTTACTGACTTTTGAAGAAAAATACATTTCTAACGTGCAAAAAACGTCATAAGCATCACGAACGTTAAGGAATTACCGATCTAAGACAATAATTGGAGTCGTCGCTCCGCTCCTACTCCAAACAATTGTATTCGATCGGTAAAATGTTTTTACCTTTCTTAATGCCTAATATACTATAGTGCACTGGCTTATCCATTGGTTGGTTTTATGGTCTCTAAGTGATATTCCTAATCTTTTTCTCTCAATTGCTGTCTGATGTACTTGCATTGTGTTTAGTGTCCTTTTATTTAATACCCAGATCTCGCATTCGTAAGTGGTAACCAGGAGGATGCATTCATTATCGATTTTTGTTTTTAGTCTTGTTGGTAATTTCATTTTCATCACATAATTTAGTTTTCCGTAGGCTGCCGAGTTTAGTCTTATTCGTCATATTATCTGTATCTTGACTATCCTTCTTGAATGTTATTTCTTGTCCTAAGTATAGGTAAGCGTCCACTATATTAATATGTTTTCCTTCTACAATTAATGTATTTGAGTTTGTTTGTTTTGTTTGTATTCATTTCAAGGCCGATTTTCTTTGCTTCCAAGTTCAGTTCTTCTAATATTTCTTTTAGTTCATCTTTGTCCTGCGCAAATACGATAACATCATCAGCAAATCTCAAGTTGTTTAGTTTTTCTCCTTGTATCGTGACTCCTCGTTGTATCGTGACTGTCTCGCTGTGTGGAGGTGTTCTATTGTGCTGTACTCTTTTCTGAATCCGGCTTGTTCGGTGGGTTGATAGATTTCAAATTTTCTTTCTAGTCTGTTTGTGACGATTCTCATAAACAACTTATAGACCTGTGACAGGAAACTTATGGGTCGGTAATTCTCGAAGTCAGTTGGGTCACTCTTCTTACGTAAATATAAGGATAGTTATTGAATTTTCCCATTCGGTTGGAACTTTTCCTTGTAACAGGCGTTTGTTGAACAATTTTTGTTATATTTATAATTATATGGTCACATTAATAAGTAAATTATATCTGTTATTCGTTATCAAAATTACATTCAAATAAGATTGCATAGACTTTATTCCTTTAGAAGTCAGATTGACTTAACTCAAGATATGTTTGGTTATGTATTCTATTTTATATATTCTCCACCCGGTATAATCCCTACATATGGTTAATTAAATCTACAAAAGCTAGCTCAGTCAATAAATCATTTTAACATGATACTCTTATTCTCAAGTTGGTACATGCATTGTAATTATTCATAATTTAAAATTATTTTATCTCCAAATTAAAATCAAGTATGTAGCTTTCTTTTAACTAAATTACACTGACAGTTCATCAAATGTTCTACATCACAAGACCCATGAATACTCCTCTTTTATTTCACGTAATTAATTAGAAGTCATTGAATGATTTACCTTATGACACATTCTTCTGCTTACAACTCCTATTGCTCCTCCAAAACTTTGCTAACTTCACCTGATAAACCTGCATCCATCCACAGTAATACATCCAACACCTATTACTCCACAACGTCGACCTTTAAACTTCTACAAACGTCCAGCTGTTCTCCTCCAACTTGTCTTCGACAATGGTTGTTCTTGTTTCCAAATGATGACCCATGATGTTAAACTTTACTATCCTGTATATCTCTGCTACATCCTTACCTCCAATCCATCCACAGCAATGGTTTAACTTTAACACAACTAATAAATTTGCATATAAAATTTTGTAAACGTATCAATGGAAGTACAACAAACTAAAAAATCGCGTAATCACTTAAATAATCACTTACCTTTAATGAACTATACTTGCAACACCTCCAACGAATGAGGGTAGCACATTTTTTAAGCACTACATACATAAAACCGTTCAAGCACAGTTTCTCACCACCTTTATTTGAACTTATCAACTCCATGATTTCGAGAATAATAATTCACATAAACCAACATTTTGGTTTATATAGCAATATTCCTAATTGCTTTTTAAAATTATTTAGCTTAGTTGTTCTTAACTCAACATCAATAATGTGCATATCTCTAAATGCGCTTAGGGCTAATGATTAGTAAGCTTAGTTGCTTTTATCTCTAGACATATTCTGCCAATTACCATTAATATAATGATGTGCATATCTCTAAATGCGCTTAGGGCGTATGATTAGTAAGATTATGTTAAATACCTAATTTGCTAATTTACTAAATGTACTGTGCCATTTCTAATTTTCACAAATAATTCTATTTAATAACGAATAAAAATAAGTATGAAGGAAAATTAAGAAATGGTGTTTTGTGGTTTTTATGGGATTTTTTCCGTTTTTTTTGGGGGGGTTTTTCCCGGGATTCCACAGCGACATATACAATGGAATATTTTTCTAAAGTTGATTTTTCTATTGCGGGTGAGATGCATAATGAGTGTTCTTGATTTATACTGTCTGGTACAGTTTCATAGTTGTTCTCGTTAGCGGTAGCACAATTAATTTCAACTACTGTCAGAGATGCCTCAATGATTTTTAAACTAGTGGAAAGCTTATTATTTCTATATTCCGATTATGTCAAATTAATCTCGAAATATTTTTTTTCGACGACTGACATCGAAAGTAAATTTTTCTAACTGTCATTTGACAACAGAAAGTTGACATTCGCCGCTGAGCGTGCGTTTTCATCACTTTGCCGCTCGCCGAGCGTTTTGGGTTTCCGCGTGAGCAAAATAGGTGGGCTCGTCCGAATGTTTCCATGACAACGCCCGTCATTTGTTTAAGTAATCGCGTCACATGGCATAGACTACGCGAGTAATTTTAAATTGATTTTCAATAAATTTTTTCACTAAAATGAAATATGATTATTTTGGACGTAATAACATGCTCAGTCGTCGAAAAAATAGTATGTATGTTTCGAGCTAAAAGTGCGCTTGACGCTTTGCATGATTGCTGGTTGAGGCGAAGCCGAAACCAGCAATATTCATGCGCAAGCGGCAAGAATGCACTTTCAGCTCTTAACATACAAGAAGCCCCCCCTTAGAGAGAAGCATCCATTCGTCCAACTCGTGAACTGTCAATGTCAATTTTTTTTAATATTTGCTGAGTGTACCTGGAAATTAGTAATATTTAAAGTTAGGTTATGTCAAAAGTTAAGCGAAGTAAAAAACATGAAACCTAAATAATTACATATAATGCAGGTATATTCATTTCGAAATGTAATATTTAAAGTTAGGTGACGTTACATGTGTCAAAAGTTAAGCGAAGTAAAAAGCATGAAACTTAAATAATTATAATACATGTAAAGGCATTTTGAAATGTATTTACGTGTATTATAATGATTTAAGTTTCGTGTTTTTGACTTCGCTTAACTTTTGACAAATGTAACATAACCTAACTTTAAATATTACTAATTTCGAGGTACACTTAGCAAATATTTAAAAAAATTGACATTGACAGTTCACGAGTTTGGTGAATGCATTATGTATCCACATTGGAGAAATTTCTAATCCTCATATCCATCATGCAGTTTTAATTCAATACGGAAGTATTTCTGAACACTAGTTTATTATTAAAAAGTGTTGAATAATATTCCCTCTCTCAATTCTGAGAATTAGAAACAGTTATTCTGGGACACCCTGTATATAAGTAATATTGTGGCCACCTGCGACTCTGCTGGTGGGCCGATAATTTTGTGATATTTAACTGTAGTGTGATCCCTAATCTATGAAAATTATACTGTGCTTTTGTCAATTATGGAGGTTTAATTTAGTCACGGTTGTTTATTGTATTTGAAGCTCCTCTGTTAGGAATTGTGTTTCTGCTTTAAGCCTTGTGAGTTTACGAATTCTCTTGAACACCTGGGTGCACTCGCCGTATTGTAATACAACAAAACATTCTTTGGCGCTTGGGCATTTATTATTTCGTTCTACCGACTGTACTGTTAGAAAAAAACTGAACGCCTCCATCCGACTGAGCTGGCGGCCGGCTATTGCACCCACGTGTACAAAGTAATTCTCTGGAAGAATGATCAACGAATTAAATTATATAACATCTTATCAAAAAATGTTATTGAGGTTATCGATAGAACTCGTCTGGCTGCTACTAGAACTCCCATTACAACTACCGGAACTTTAATAAATTCCTTGCAGGACTCGATCGTTTTGTAAAAGTACTAACACAAAAATGAGCGTAACTTTTTTACTTCGAGCCCTATCAAAAAATGTTATGGAAGTTATCGATAGAACGTGATCGGGTGCTATTAAAACTATAAAGATATTTTTCCGGTTTATATATATATATTTTGAAAATCGTTTTTGTTGTTACAGTTCTAGTAGCACCCCAACGAGTTCTATCGAAAAGCGTTGTGACATTTTTCAATAAGTACGACAGAAAAAGAGTTATAGTGGTATTTGTCCGAGGAAAAAGTGAAGTTAGCACCCCAAATTTTCGATTCACCTTTTTTCTCTTAAATATGTAGAACTATTTTTAAAAATAGCAAGGAACTTTAGAACTCTTTGGGGTGCAACGGTAACTCTTGAAAAAAATAACATATTTTGAACTTGTGGTGCTAACTTCACAGAGGTTAATTTCGGCTTAGACCGCGTAGTATTTGTAGATGAGCACCCAGCATTCTCTGGCTTAATGTGCCTTGCACCTTATAAAGTCGAGCAAGAAACCGCGCGATAGCCATGCTCTTTTGTGGCTCGTGTTTTTCGAGTACTTTGAGAACGAGGATACTTAGGCAGATTTGGCCTTTTTGCTGTTTGTGCATCCATATTCACTAACGTTTCGCAAGACATTACAACTTGCATCATCAGAGTGAAAGTGGCATTAAGAATTGAATATCGGTGTGGAGCTATGTATAGCCCTCTGTGCCAGGCGCGCGGAGTGAAGTAACACTGATTGGTCCTTCGAGTGCAACGTAATCCGTGGGGCGTGACCGTATGACGCACAGTGGTTGTACTGCTTTAGATCGTGTATCACAGGAGTCCACGGTTTACTAAGCTTAAAACCATCTTCCCTGTTTATATTATTTGCATGTTTTTCCATTTCTATGGGCTCCCCGTATCACTCGTGGGAAGTAGTGAGGTATACTGGCAAGTATTCTGGCGTGCTAAAATTCTAAGGTGTGCCCATTTGTAAACGTATGCTCAGCTACGGCTGATTTTGTGATGCGTGTGTGTTTTTAATCGCCTCTGTCTTTCTGAAGTCTTGGATTAACGGAACGACCATTCTGTCCAATGTAACTCGAACCGCAAGATCAAGGAATGCGATATGCGCCAGCGGTTTTTAAACTTGGAATTTTGTCTTTTACCGATCTGAAGCCGCTACCCAAAGTTTCCTTGCTCGTGAACACAGTTTTTATGTTGCATCGTTTCAGGACACGTCCTACCTTATCAGTAGATCCTTTAACGTAAGGTAGAAATGCTAAGCCTTCCAGAGGTGTGGATTCTTCTTTAGCCTTTTGTGTCATAGTCTTGTCTAGCGCTTTTCGTATGGCGGTAGTTGTGTATCCGTTCTTTTGTAAAGTGTTAAACAGATGTAGCTTTTCTCTCTTTAGATTTGCTACATCTGAGACACGAACGGCTCTTGTCGCCAAAGTCTGGAGAACTGTTGCTTTTTGCATTGGATGAAGGTGTGAATTAGCATTTAGATGTGTGTGTTTTCTTTCTATAAACTGCATGTCCTAAACTACCATCTAATTTACGTTTCACCAGGACCTCTAGAAACGGAATACTGCCATTTTCCTCTACTTCCATTGTGACGTCCTAGTGAAACGTAAACCAGGTGGTAGTTTAGGACACGCAGTCTATAGAAAGACGTCTATTTGCAATTTTTTGATTAGACTAACATTTGGTATCTACAAAAAAAATGAGGGAAATAAAACCAGGACACCCTGTATAAACGCGTGGTATCTGCGTCTGTCGGATTTTCATCGTCAATGATCGGGAGCAGTTCGTCCACGATTAGCAATATTTTGTTCCGTCGTCACGGTGTCCTCCATAACGCAGCGATAAGTTCGTTAGGTGTAAGTTATTAAGTGAGCAGTTAAAGTGTCTCACTAGCAGTTGAATTCCCCTGGGAGCGCAGGTTCGAATCCCACCGACTGTAATGTTATTTCTGTTTGCGAATTAATGTAATTCGCGTTGTTATGTGTTTCATTTTACTGTTTCAGTATTATTAGAAACATTAAGAAATTTTTGTATATTTTGTACGTAATTTTGAACATTTGCGGTGGCTTTTTCTTATTAAAGACGTTAAAGTTTTCTTCTGTAACTTTTTTATTTACAATTCAATTTTTAAAATGCTGTACAGATGTAAAATTTTGCAACTGTCCTGTTAAGTCAATTGTCAAATTGTGGGATGGCTAGCTCAGTGAACACTATTGATGCTGATCTAAGAATAAATTATCTCCTTAAAAACGTGACAAGGGGCTCCTTTTAGCAACGATGAAAAAATATGGTACTTAATGTATGTAAAGATATGAGACATTGATTATGACATAAAGGCAGCAAAAAAGTCATGTCGTTCTGAATTAAATTTTGTGTTAAGTTATATTAGTGATTTAGTTACAGCTGATGTTTGTAACTTGGGTTGCAGAATAAAGTATAGTTAAATCCAGCCTAAGTAAAAGAAGAAATGTAAGAACAAAATCGTACACGTTTCAAGAGGTAGATCCATAATAATCAACTATCTTCTTTTCCATCCTTCTTTTACAAGTTTTGTTATGGCAACTTAGAATTCCAACCGTTCTTTCAACATTTTGGTGGTTTTCCTAATTCCTATAGTCGCATTCCTTCGAACCTACCGTCTCTTGTAATTTATGTCAATTAATTGACATACATTTGTTTCATCAAATAAATACACAAAAGTTCTGAACTAGGCTAAAGCCAACTACTTTGCACTCAAGACCTGCAGCAGTGAAAATAAATGTCTGTGCCTGCAAAGCCTCTAGGCTTCACTTAAGTCTCGCCTAAACAAACAAAGCAATGTAGATGTAATCATCCCAGTACTTGTGATATCGTGCACAATTACCAGGAAAGTAATAATAAAATTAGCATCGTCATATCAATTATAAATATATCAAATGAATTGAGGAAAATACTGTATCTATTGCCAACCACTTCAGGTATTCCACCTGGAAACTCATATAAAAGCAACACTGAATTAACCATCCATTAATCGACATAAAAATGTAAGGAGATAATACTCTTCAACTGCAGTAGTATAATTTTGTATATTTATAGATGCGGTTACTACTTATCACAGTGTTGGTTGCATCTGCCTTGGCAGCACCCAGAAATGGCTATGACCCATTGGAAATTGCTAAAGATTGTGATCCAAATGCATGCAAGTTGCCCAACTGCCTCTGCGCTTCGACTGTTCCACCAAAAGGTTTGAATCCGTCCCAAATACCACAGGTAAGACAACTTTATATCATCCTAAATAACACTTAATATAGTATACGTATACAAGTATAAGTCTTCCCTTTTTTCCTTCCATGTTGTTCTTTTATTACATTTTCTACTTCGCTACATCTCTCTTACCCATTTCATTTTTTGTCTTTCAATGTCCCGTTTCCCTCTTCACGATTTCCACTTCATTATTCTCCTTGTATTAGTTTCGTTACGCACTGCCATATGTCCAACTTATAAATAGTTTGGACTTCTCCAGTTGATATCCAGTTTCACTGATGGTCTTCCTTGACAATTTATTATTTTTTGTGAGATTTTTCAAACCATTTACAATTTGTAATGTGCATATCTCCAGATTACTATAAGGAACTCTCCATCCGTTTCTTTCGTATGTTATTATTTGACATGCTTCTTCTTTTCACATAATAATAACTTTATGTCGGTGTTGTTATATAATATGTTAAAATTAAACTTGCAGCACTTAATAAAAAGTAGTTATTTTTATTTTAAAACTAGTTAATAGCAACTAACTATACGAGACTTGGCTCAGGTTTTACTTGTATTTTTTGGGACAGAACGGTAGTATCTAATGAGTTTTAGTACAACGCAAATGTTCTTTGCCATTTTCCATTAGACTGTCCCACTGTTAGTGGATAAAATAAAGTAAAAATCGGGGTCTATGTGACATCGGCTAATGATCATAACAGCTAGCGGCAATTTTTTTACAACTGTCAATTATAATTTTAATCATATGAATAGCTTGCTCTAATTCGAATTTGTTGCAATATTGTTAAACCAATTTTATTATTCCTGAAAAAAAATTGTTACAATAGATTTTGATAAGCTTCATTCATCGCCAACCCGTTGATCGATGATCTAACCATCGATGGTATGTTATAGTATATTTCATGTTTACACAAAATTCCCATGAATTGCATTTAAAATATTGTAAGCACTTGACTAAATTTACAGTTATAATTTTTCACAATTTATTGTACATTTTCGATCCATTCTTCAAAAGAATATAGCCAGTGTCAAGAAACGAAATAAAATGAAGAGGACTCTAACAAGCTCTTAATAATATCATTAATAAATATTTGCTTGTTAAATAATCTCAAAACAAGTCGTACACAATTCTCATGCAAGAAAGAAGCAACTGGGAAGAAAATTCATCTAATGCCATTTTTCACGTTTTCAGATTGTCCTTCTAACATTTGACGATGCTGTTGGCGTTGCAAACTCCCAGTACTACAATGAAGCTTTCGATGGCAGGAAAAATCCAGATGGTTGCCCTGTAGGCAGCACCTACTTCGTCTCTCACGACTACACCGACTACAGCGTTGTAAGTACCGATATTAAAAAGTCCTCGAAGCTACTACTTTTTCTAACTTGAAGATACACAGCTTGTGGGCACGTGGTCACGAAATCGCCCTGCATTCCATCACTCACAGGACACCTATTGATGTCTGGAAAAACTTAACAGAGGACGAACACAGGAGAGAATTCGCAGACGAAGCAACCTTGATCAGTCACTTTGCTCAAATTCCCAAGAACGAGATTCAAGGCATGCGTATACCCTTTCTTCAGCTTTCTGGTAAGTGCAAATTTGTATCAGTTATTTGTTCAAAAGCCATAAAATAAAAATTGCGAATAACGTCCAAATTTAGATACATAGCTTAGATAGTTTCGATATGGCCTCTATCATTATCCATGAAGCTGTCATCAATGTAATATTACTGAAACTACGCATTAACAAATAAGGATACTAGACAGCGCATTTAGGTTCACTTAATTTCTTTAAATATTAACACCACAATATCTTTTTAGGGCTGTACATACACTATTTATGTCAATTTCAAAATGAATGCATTGTTTGAATTGTTGGATAGTACAATCATTTCAGCAGTATCTACCTTTAAATAAATACTAAATTTTAACGTTTAATAATAATGTTAGAAATATTGCACTGATTACAGCTTCTACTACCGTATTATGCTAGTTAAATAAATTTTATAGTAATTTTAGGCCATTTTAATAATCGCCTTGTACATCAGATAGCAAAATCTTAAAACCTCAATGTCTACTAGAAAAATAAATATTTAAATTTAAAAAAATATATCGGTATATTCGGGACATTCATTTTAACGGCAGTGTGTGCGATTTCTAAAAAAAATTGACAAATTAAAAAATTTCTTCAGAACAAAAAAATATATATAAACGTCCTACAGTGCCCTAAACCTAAAAGATATTTTTACGACATTCATTAATGACCATTAGAAAAATTAGTTCACGAGCCGTAACAAAGACAACAAATTTTTTGGAAATTTTTTGTAGGTAGACCAACCTAACTGTGAGGGTTTGTGTCATTACGATTTTCTTACCGAATCTGCATTCGAGCATTAATTCATGTCCGGAAATTATTTTTCGTGCATTCCAACAACGTCCTAATTTATACAACGTTGTTGGAACACACTCAAAAAAAAATCCGGCAAGAATTAATGCTCTTAGGAGATTGTATGTGAAAATTTTCAACTCAATCGAAGCATGGGTTCCTGAGGAAACTCGGTTTATCATCCATTCTTTTAAGTATCTGCTTCAATCTGAAAGACACATCCACATAATTATTTAATGTTCATTTATCTTTTAGCTTTTACCAGCAACGCTGCAATATTTATGCAATAGTTGTTTTACTATGTAGATACTAATTTTAAAATGTTTTCATTTAAAGGGGATAGCAGTTTCACAATGATCAAAAACAACGGTCTAAAATATGATGCCACCTGGCCGACTCAAACTTACCTCAATTCAGGACTGTTTCCTTACACCCTCGACTACAAAACTTTCCAGGACTGCTCACTTCCACCTTGTCCAACGTCTTCCATTCCAGGAGTATGGGTTGTTCCTATGGTAGATTGGACAGATGTAGAGGACGTAGCTTGTGCAATGGTTGATTCCTGTAGGGTAACGTAAGACATTTCAAGCTGCTTCTGCGTTCGAGAATAAGTTTATGGTTACTCTTTTAGACCAACAGATGAGGATGAACTTGTAAACTGGATGATAGGAAACTTCGACCGCCACTACAATGGCAGTCGATCTCCTTTCGGCTTCTACGTTCACGCCGCTTGGTTTGACAAGAATCCGGGGGTCCACTTTGCTGCGTATAAGAAGTTCTTGGACTACTTGCAAGGAGTGAAAGATGTATATCTGGTAAGCCTGTGCTTAAAAACTTAGTTGCGTTGTGAAAACTAATCGACGTTGTTCAAAGGTGTCTGTGCAACGAGCACTACAATGGGTGCAGAATCCATCTACTGTAGAAAATTTAAAAAATTCCTGGCCTTCTTGCCAACCTGTGCGAAGTAACACGTGTGGTGTTGGTCATATGTGCCAATTAAAGAAAGGAGAAAATGAAGAACGTTGGATGACTCACTGCGCACCAGGGTGCCCTGCTGTTTATCCATGGATCGATGATCCTCTTGGGGAGGGAAAATAAGATGATTAAATCATCAAATGAATTCAGAAAAAGAAATAATTACTGTATAAGCTTGTAAATGGCAATAGTTGATCATATTTTTGTAATTGTAAATTGTGACAATAATTTTTATAAACTAAAAAGTTATCTACAGGAATTTTCTTTTATTTACATTTTTACTGAATTCAGTTTCTTATTCAGAGCAAAATTGTATGGGACAACAATATTCAGTCCTTCCATATGAATGAGTTTATACATATTATAAAATATAAAATAATTTAATAGTTTATGTAATTCGATATGAAGTAGTTAAGGATATGATCTCTCAAAAGCTGTAGATTAAATTAAATTGACGTAGTTCTATACAATGTAGTCATTGCATGGTACATTAGGTTTCATTGGTTTTATTTCCTATATTACAACGTTGTAGTCGCGAGGCCGTGCACTCAGCTGGTTTCAACCTTTCCTCCAGTATTTGCGATGACCACTATTTAAATCTTAGATGAACAACATAAAGAGTCTGGAGAGAGCAAACAAGACAGCAATGACTCGTTATATAAATCACATATAAGATAAAGAAGTACAGCTTTTACAGCTGCTACAGCTGATGATCTTACAATGTTGCCACTTGTCAAGTATCATATGTTTTTAGTTGTATGGCAGAGGAGTTCGTTGAAGGTCGTTGGCCACAAAAGGTGAAGCATCCTGTTCTGTGCTGCAGCTTTGTTCTGGTTTTTGTATGTATTGTAGTGGTCGCAATTTAAGATTGCTAATTATTTCTAGATATGATATTATTTTTGGATGAATAAATTATTTAATAATATAAAAGTACAAGTATGAATTTGTGGAGTAAAAGAATAACATAAATATTTGAAAGTTAAGTAATGAATAAGAGATTGGATACTAATACTGTTAAGTGGTCAATATTTAATCAAAAAGGTTCTGGCATATATATGGATTTGGTTGAGATAGCTATTTGGTAATATAATTATTTGGACCAGAATTTTTATTAATTATAATTGAAATAAGCTATAAAAGAATGAAAGTGACAGACAGACTCAAATGATTATTTAAAAGAAGTCAATTATAGTGTCATATTAAAATAAATAAATATAAATGTATCCAGAAGGTTAGTTGGTAAAAATTTGATATAATATTTATTACTAGGGAAAATAGGGGGAATTAAAAATAGCAACTAAAATTTTTCTAAAAATGTAACATGTTTTTATAGTAAAATGAAATTTAAAGAATAAAAACCCTTTAATAAAATGGTATTTATTGTCTGATTGTTGTCCTATAGAGTTTTCTTAATTAAAATTAACTAATGGAAGAAATAAAATCAATTTTAAAATATACTCAAGAATAAAGTGGTTAATAAACGGTACAAAGAGGAATAAGGACATCTAATAACAATAAAATAATATACATGGAATAATAATGTCTGCAGTGGATTTGGATAAACTATATATAAGTCAATATTAGGTATCCTTTTTAATTATGAGTTGCTGTCAAGTGTATACATCTATAATTAAGCTGGAATTGGATGTATACTGCATGTGTATGAGCGTTTGGACGGGGACGAGCTTGTAATCAGGTGGATTTCTGTAGTTGGTTTGGATTTGCCTTGGGTGGTATCAGTGTTCTTGTGTGACGTCTGAATTGTCCTGTAATAATTGGATTGGATTAAGAGGGGGAGCAGTTTGTGGATAGCTAGTGTTGTAGTAGCTGTTGCAAGAAGGACCATTCCGATAGAGTGGGATTGTTTGCAGTAGTTGTGTCTGAATTGGAACTATACAGGAAGTGGTCAGCATATGCAGCTGAAGTTGTATTGGATCAACCCTGCAGAAGAGTGTTTGGTGTTAAATAGGAGAGCCGATCTTCAGTGTGTAGGACATCTCAGCAGAGTTGGGAACATTTATGGACTACAAATGGAATCAAATAGATACAGCTACAGTTAATAACGTTGAAATGAGTTTATTTACTTAGCAGTTCTGACAATGCAGTGGAGGCAGCTTGTACGAGAACTGAACCGGAGCATTGAGCTGGCGTATTAAGTGGAATTTGTGATAGGTATATGTAAATAAAACATTAATAAGTTCTTAATAGTGTATGAATTACATATTAGAAAGAACTAATTACTTTAATAGATATATGAAATAACAATAGGTGTAAGTAACAGATATCATTTGGTTGACATTTCACTTTCATGACTTTGACAGTTTGATAAATGTCATAAGATTTCTATAATTTTATTGTACTAATCAACTATCACATATAACGGATTCTCAATGCATGAACCTAAACTGAGTTAAAAGTCTTTGTTCTCATAGAGCTAGCAAAAGACAAATAAACTAAAATTAAAAAAAATCATAAAACGGTAAATATCTTTCATTGATTTATCTAAACAAAAATAATGTTATAGAATCGTATAGGTACTTTGATTTATTTGATTTATTTAAATGAGTTAAATTAAATAGCATTGTAAGGAAGTGTATAGCAAAGACATTAGGCGCAGCACTGTGGAGCTATTACAGTATATACAATCGTTTACTGTACCCGCGTAAGAAATTAAATACATAAAAATAGTGTGTGTGAGTGTTTGATTTCTAATTCGAACCGTTTGTTACTTTGCTACGGATATTTGTATAGTGCTGGACGAGACATAATGGTGACCGTGGCAGGACACAGGTTAAGAAAGTAAACATTGTAAGAAGGCATTAGGAAATGACTGACGGACCAATTCTGTCTTAGACACGTTAGACACCTCAAATCTGTAGCAAACAGATACCGGGTGGCCATAAATATCTGATATCACATTACCTTTGGAATCAACACCGCCTTATTAAAGTGATGAATCCAAGTAAACTAAATGTCATCAATGCCATCACAACTAAAATGCCTATCTGTCAAAAATTATTACAGATAGCAATAAGTAATGAAGTTAGAACAGGAGATTTTTATAATCGAGTCGTAGGCTAAACTGCAGAATCCGGGGCACATTCCCCTCGTCTTATTGCATTTTATTACATTACATAGGTACCAATACTTATTGTAATTGAAATATAATGCTAACCAACATTTATAAGTAGCTAATTCCATGGCTACCGGGATCTCAGATATTTATGGCCACCCGGTACAATCCGAATTATTCCACACAAAATGCTAAAGCTCAAAATGTATATACACCCCGATTCAACAACTTAACACTTAATACAATGAGACCACAAAATCAAAATTTTATACCAAGACAATCCATTCCTTAGAACAATCCTAATAGATATCCCATGTATTCAAATCAATCAAGAAATTTTCAAAACCCTCAACAGAACATTTTCGTATCTAAACCATATTTTACAACCTCTTTTAAACCAGAGCCAATGGAAGTTATAGTAACAAGAAGTGCTACAGATTAATTAAGCAATGCAAATAAATTTCTCACAAATTCCCAGAACGTAATTAGACAATCTAACCAACCAAGAAATTTTCATTCCGAAGAACTATTCAATAAACATGTCACTTTTCAACAACAATTTGAATCCGAATATGACTAACTTTATTTCGAAACGGAAATACCTGAAAATTGTAAAACACACTTTAATACATTAGATCCACCTACAGACTTAGGCGGATCCAGGGACTTCCTAAGGGGGGGTCCACTAATTTTTGTAGATTGAACAGTAATGCTAAACTAATAGTTTAGGTAGGCAATGCCTACTATGGGATGGTACTTGCTAGATATTTAAAATAAAAGGGGTAAAAAATAAAATTGATTATTCATATTTTTTTTCAATTTCAACAAATAAAAGACAAGTTAAATTAACAGTATACTTAAAAAAGGAATATTGAACAGTTATTTTAGTTATATAGGCCATACAAAAATAACAACAAAAGTAAACTTTACACTATTTAAAAGATTGAACAATAAACAGTTCTAGCTCTGCTAAAATAAAGGTAAACTATATACAGGGTCTGGCAACGTGAGGGGGGGGGGGTTGGTATATATTTATAAAATTATGAGAGCCAAACTTACTTTTTTTAATGGAATGTCCTATATTTAGGTAACGTGAAAGTTTTGTATTGAGATACTAATAATTTTATATCAAGTTGTATGGGTCTACATATCAACGATTTTATGCAAAAAAAATGCTGATTTTTGGCGGCTGCTGTAAGAGAATTGAAATTGAATGAAGAAAAACGTTACCAAAAAAGTATACTTTTCGTGAGCTACCTTTCACGTGGAAAATGATGGTTCTGGGTATTACTAATATACATGGTGCTGAACATTAGCAGATTTAATAATTTTGGTGTTTTTTCAAATGAAAGGCCCTGGATGAATTTTTGAAAATCTCTGTTAATGAGCTTTTTTGATATGTTACTTCATACCTCTAAATCCAACTGTTTTTCATTTAAAAAACGATTTGAGCCACTTTACATGCTTCATTTTAAGAAAAACCGACAAAAAAAACTCCTTGTTTTCTATACGAATAGACAAGTCAAATATATTTATCCAAGTAACTAATATTAAAATGTATTTTAATTACTTTCACATGTAATTTTTTTTTTCGAGAAAGGAAATATGCACGTTTTTCGGGGAACGTAAGGGTTCTTTAATAATTCATTTTTCTTTAAATTAGAAAGACTCCCAATAAGTCTATCAATAAGATCCTTTCTAAGGATCCAAACCAACAGCAAGGCTGTCTCAGGCGAGGGGATGGTTCTTTTACAACCAAACCCGGAGAGACAGCGGAAGTGCTAATTCAAACACATTTTCCAGGCTGTATTGTCACCCCTGACAATGTATGGCCAAAACCCAATATCCCACCTCCCTCAGAGGAGGATTGGAATGTGGCAAACCAGGTCGTACGGGGTGACAAGGTAACCTGGGCTATAAACTCCTTTCTCCCCTTCAAGTCGCCAGGAGTGGACGGTATCTTTCCAGCCCTGCTACAATGGGGACTGGACCTGATGCTTGTTCACCTGGTGCGCATCTACCGGGCATGTATCGCCTTTCGATATATACCGGAGAGCTGGAGAGAAGTGAAGGTAGTTTTTATACCTAAACCAGGGCGTACGGATTATACCCAGGCCAAATCATATCGTCCCATTAGTCTTACATCCTTCTTACTAAAGACGCTTGAGAGACTTTGTGACAGAGAAATACGGGAAAGGGTGCTGGCTTTACACCCATTGCATCCGAACCAACACGCCTATATCTCAGGGAGATCTACTGAATCGGCGCTACATGCTGTAGTGAACCGTATTGAGAGATCGCTAGACAATAAAATGTCCACTCTGGGAGTTTTCATTGATATTGAAGGAGCCTTTGACAAGGCTTCCTTTGAGAGCATTAACTCTGCCTTATGCAGGCATCGTGTGGCACCCACTCTCTGTGAGTGGATAAAACACATGCTTACGATGAGAGCAGTACAATTTAATGTAGGAGACAACTCTATTAGAGGTGTTGTGACGAAGGGCTATCCGCAAGGGGGGGGTTCTGTCCCCACTACTGTGGAATACAGTGGTAGACAGCCTTCTAAGCACACTTAATGATGCTGGATTCTATACTACTGGATATGCGGATGACATCGTCATCTTCATTACTGGCAAGTTCGAGGGCACGCTCTGTAACTTGATGCAGACAGCTCTTCGAATAACGAAAACATGGTGTAATGAACAGGCCCTCTCTGTCAACCCTTCAAAGACAGAACTGGTATTTTTCACAAAAAAAAGGAAGGTAGGGCCTTTACGTAGACCTCTGCTATTCAATACTTCTCTCAGCTTTTCAGACAATGTCAAATACTTGGGAGTTATTTTTGACAGACAGCTGAATTGGGAGAAACATTTAAAAGTTAAAACTGAAAAAGCATGCATGGCATTCTGGCAGTGTCGCCGCGCTTTGGGTAAATCCTGGGGACTCTTCCCCCGAATTATCTTGTGGCTGTATACTGCCGTGATAAGGCCCATGCTATGTTATGGAGCACTTGTCTGGTGGCCCAGGGTCAGACAGGCTACGGCAGCAAGTAAACTAGGACATGTGCAACGCCTTGCCTGTCTTAGTTCTACAGGTACTATACGCTCAACCCCTACAGCCGCTTTAGAGGTGGTTTTATGCCTTCCACCACTTGATCTTTTTGTGGAGGAAGTAGCCGTAAGGACTGCCTTGAGGCTGCGCTACAAAGGGCTGTGGCACACAGCAGGCAGGGGAGGTAGGCATACCCGCATCCTGAATGAGGCCGTCGACAAGATCCCTCTTCTGGACGCCATAGTAGACTACCTCCCTCTACAATATGCCTTCAACAGACAATTTAACGTCTATGAAAATGCCGGGTTTACCTAGCATATAGATATATCCATCTTTACTGATGGATCTAAAACAAAGCATGGAACGGGTGCCGGAGTTTTCTCTGACGATCTGAACCTCCGCCAAAGCATACCACTAGGCAAAATGGCCACTGTCTTCCAAGCGGAAGTAATTGGAATAATGCATGGTGCAAAAGCAATTCTTGAAAGGAAAATCGAAAATCAATGTATTGGTATCTTCAGTGACAGTAGAACCGCTTTACTAGCCCTGGGCAGTTGCAAAATTACCTCAGGTGTGGTACTGCAGTGCCGTGAAGCTCTCGAGGATATCTCAAAAAATAATGTCGTTTCCCTTGTATGGGTGAAAGGACATGACGGTAACTACGGCAATGAGGAGGCTGATGAGACTGCGAGACTGGCTTCCGGACAACCTCTCTGGGGGCCAGAACCCGTAATCCTTATATCCTTGACAATATTAAGCTCTATGCTATATCAAGCAACCTTAAACAGCTTCATACGAAGATGGGTTAACATGCAAAGCTGCCGGCAACCAAGAGCTGCCCTCGCCAAAGACAGCCAAATATTGCTTGCAACTGTCCCGAAGAAACCTTCGACTAGTCGTGGGTATCCTATCTGGACACTGCACTCTAAACAAACATATGCACAGGATGGGACTAGTGGACAGCCCAAACTCTCGCGGATGCAACGAGGATGACGAGACAGCAGAACACGTTCTGTGCCACTGTCCAGCTCTCGCAAGAGTCAGAGGATCCATGTTGGGGGGACTTCTGGCCCGATATGGTCAGAATTAGCAACACTCCAGTTGTGGTTGTCCTTAAGTACATTCAAAGGATTGAATGGCTTGAGTGATACCCAACTTGGAGAGCTGCTGGGAGGTAGCACAATGGGCCCACTTAATGCGGCCTAAGTGCATGTGAGGTAACTCACCCTTCATTTTTAATCCAGAATCCAGTCTATGTCAAATTAGAGATTTGCAGGTTAAGTTTTGCGCCAGTGTGTGTCAAATGACAAACAAAACCTAACCTACTAACCTCGAATTTGACATAGACTGACAATGCACTTCAGTACTGCCAACTGATTAATTTTAAATACAAATTTTATTAAGAATGCTGTGTACATAAATTTACCATAGATACGGCAACATTTTTACTTTAGTCCCTAGGGGCTAAAGTAATTACTTCTGTCCCTAGAGATTAAATGAGCTACTTTAGTCCCTGAAATAAGTGACTAAAGTGCCAACTTTAGTCCCGCAAGTGCAAAATAGTATATTACATACCGAGGTGGAAAGTGTTTCATTACTGTCGAGAGATTAAGTAATTAACCGAGACGCGTAGCTTCGAAGTTAACTTTATCTCGAGACAGGAATGAAACTTTTCACCGTGGTATGTGTACTATTTTACTCACCATCGGTTTTTGTCATTATTTATTTAATTAGGTAAGTTTTAAATAATACGTATTTTTATCGCAGTTTAATAAGTCACTTTAACAAAGAAAACTGCGACGCTGACAAGTTTATTAAAAGTATGGACTAGCATGTCGTAAAACAATATTGCAGGTCTCCCCAAGCTTCTAGGGCTTGCCTGAGGTTTGCCCTGGAATCTATTTGGTTCGACCTGCAAATCACTACTTTCCGGTCTTGTAACGTAAATTACTATTACTAATCTGAAATGCAATAGATACTTTCTGAAGTTAAATTGATCTTTTCTGAAATACAATTGGAAAAAGTGTAGATGATTGCACAGGAGTGGAGCAACACGACGATATTTCCCTACAACTAAATTGACAACGACTTGAACCTTTCGATATCTTGGGCACCAAGTAGCATCAAATTTAGATTCAAAGCAGGACGTTAACTCATGAATTGTCGTAGCACGTGCAGCTTTTATAGAATGCAGAATTTTTACTGTAATGATAAACTAAATATAAAGTTAGTTATATCTGATCGGTATTATTTTATGGGATGGAAACATGGATGCTTCGTAGTAGACGCGTATGAGTTAAACTTTGTTTAATATTGATTGTACCTTTTTTTAAATGTAAAAAATAGAAGACAGTGGCAGTTCAACACGCGTATACAACCGATACGACGAAAACTTAACAAGTCTAGAGTGTACATACACAGAAAAAAAGTAGTAAATATTGAATCAAAAAGCTCTGTCCTACGGAAAGCAACGAAAAACGAGCTGAAAGCCAGAAATAATACCAACTCCATTCACACTAAATGATACATTCACTTCTGAGGAAGATAAAATCAACTTATTTGCAAGCCTAGTAAATGTTCCATAAACAGGAAAGGAACAAAGAAGACTACAACTGATATCGACACATTAGTTTACTTTCAAAACTATCCAAATTATTTGAAAAAGTTATCGGTAAACCCTTGAATTTCTTATTAGCAGAACACAACATAATTCCACCAACACAATTAGGTCTTAGTGAAGGCTTCTTGTTCGGTCAGCAGTTACAAACGTGGCTATGCAAGTAAATAATATACTGTAGCTGTCTTCTTAGATATCGCCCAGGTGTGGATAGAAGGACTAAAATACAAATTACTCCACTCACCACTACCCCGGCAACCATCTTCTCGCTTCTCGATAACAGAACTTTCTAGGTTCGTATTGATTGTGCCACCTTTAAAAAAAGTATACATGCAAGAGTGCCGCAGGGCAGTATTCCTGGGCCAACATGGTTTAATTTTCACCCAAAATGGGGATCTTAATACAGAAATAGACCTTCTTCAAACACCACTGGCTGCTCTAAAACAATGGTTCAACAGACGGTGTATCGCTCTCAAACCAATGCCAGGTGTTTATATATTATACAGATTGTCCGAAATACGTTTTGAACATAGGAAATTAATGAGTGCGACAAGGAAGACATAAAAAAAATGAGTAGCAGGACAAAGATAGAATGTAATCATGGCCAGGAAAATGTTTAAACTAAAATGAAGTCAATGAAACAAAAAAACAGTTCTGTCAAACATTTTATCTGTTATTAAGAGTATAAGGTGAGGTTTAAATAATTAAAATAATTATGTGACTAGTAAGCAATAGTATATTTAAACCTCAATTTATACTATTAATGACAGATAAAATATTTGACAAAGTGTTTGTTTGTTTCATTCACTTAATTTTAGTTTAAAATTTTACCTAACCCTGATTACATTCTATCTTTGTCCTGATACTCATTTTGTTTATGTCTTCCTTGTCGCACTCATTAACTTCCTATGTTCAAAACGGGTTTCGGACAATTTGTATATATTTACTCTTAAACGAATGCCAAGTCTCCACAGTATACAAATCGACGGCACACTAATCATATGAATTATGGTATATAAACGAAACCGTTATAGTAATTTATTATACAAGACGATAAAGTTAAATTTTATCCACGAGTGAATCGTTTAACGTCGAGACGAAGTCGAGACGTTAATAATTCAAGAGTGGATAGAAATAACTTTATCGTCGTGTATAATACAATATTTTTTTCTATAGCAAGAACTTTAACAATTTCAAAAGAAAATAATGACAGTCAATCACATTTCAAAATGTCAGTAGCTAGATTGGGTTGCTACGATAATACGAAGCTGTCATATTTAATTTAAACAAAAGTTAGAAAATTAAATTACTTTATCTATCCTTGATGTTAAAGTGCTACTTTATCTACCCTTGCTGTTAAAGTAAAACTTGACCTTTTGTTTTGAGTCGATAAAAGCACACTTTAACATGTGCCATAGAAAAAAATTTTTTATGTCCTACCAGTACATTAATTGAAATTAATGACACTATTTTAAGGTATCTTAGATACAAAATAACGCTCCAGGGCAATTATTTTCTTCATAAGAACACTAGGGTTATTATGAAAAATTAACAGTATTTGTTTCCATGGATATGCACCACTCTCACAATGAAAATAAATGACAGCTCAGCTAATGTCACAAATCTAACTTAGATCAGCTAACTAGATCAATCTTAAATACTATATCATAGTAATTATATGAATTGAATATGAATATGAATTAGGTAAGAAAATTGGTAGGACATAAAACCTTGAAGGCACCACGGGCATTATGAGCTAAGAGCCCGCGATTGTTGTACACACCTCGGGCCAAAGCCCTCGGTTAGTACACTAACAATCTTGGGCTCTTATTTTACTCATAATGCCCTTAGTACCTTAATAACTATAAGAGTACACTTATATATGATATAAACATGTAGCCATCATGTACGCGAAAAACTGAATCAAGATTGCAATAGACTGAAGCTGCATTGTCCGCTTATCAATCAAAGAGCGTACGGATTGTACTACTTTGAAAATGTTATGTGGATCGGTAAGGGGTTACTTGTAGTTTAATAAACCATAACAATAATAACTTCCATTTTATTTATTGACGAACACAAAATAATACTAACACATACGTACATACATGTAACAAATACGTTAATAAGTATAGCGAATTATATACACGAATGTCGGAATCTGACTCGAAAGATAGATTATGGAAGCTGATCAAAAACCCTCGACTTGGATAAAGTAAACAAGTCGGAGTATCGAGTCTGATCTTAAATTCTGTTTCCTTACACAAGAAGCAGGGATTTCTGAACGAACGCTTGCTCATGGTGCTCGTAGGAGCCTCGGAACGTTCTTCGAAGATAATACTTATTGTCTGCTGTGTTAGGTACACGGGTTCCTGTGACTTGCGTAATCGTTTCTTTGCTCGCCTTTACTCCGCGGGGTGGTCCGTTTCGGATTTGGATCCATAGCTGCCTTGTGCCACTTTGGGCTTACAATGGTCCATTGTCCGTTGAGTAGAATACCAGGCCCGGAGATCGGGTTTATTGCTTTGGTTGCGTCAATAGCTATCGCGTTAGGACAAAAGGGTGGTACCGAGGAAATCTTTTCACTTTCACTTCTCGCCGTTCGGCTACATAATTAATTAAACCCTTTCGACTTTGTAGGAGATGTGATTATTATTTGTACTCCTATTCGCTGTATGCTTCCATGCTGCAGCGATACGGAGTAGTTTTTTGGAGATAATGCAGTTCGTTAAAATGTGTTTATGAAGGGCTTGGCACTTAAGCTAAACCAGTGGAAGCAATTTGTCATTTCTTGCTGCAAGCGCGACGTACACAAATCAGTTCTTGACGTTTAGACAGTTTTCTTATATGCAACACACACCATTGCTTTTGAACACTACTGGTTTGTAGGCTACACTACATACTTTATATAGCTTTGCTCCAACCCATCAGTGGCGTAACTTGGTACCCGCAGACGCCAAGGCCGCGGGGGGCCCTGCGCCGGATGGGGCCTAGAGGGCCCCCTAATTTTCTTTTTCTTTTATTCAATAAACGCAAGCAAGAAAAAATCTTCTTATTTTTATTTTTATCATAATGGGATGTCCACGCAAAAAGCAAAAGTAGTTTTGAATTGCCGGAGTTTAAACTCAAGCTGACAGATTGTTTTGTAATATGGGGCAAAGGGTAATAAAAGTGGCGAATTTCCTGGAGTCGTAAGGCTGATTTAAGTTGACCTAATACCGCCTGTATTGTAAGAATACTATAACTTAACATGATCATTAAATGTTGGATTTATGGATTGTTTTGACGGCTATCCCTACCCTCATTCTGTTAGCAGCACAGTTGCCAACTGTACCGCAATTACCTCATAGGTAATCCGTAAGGTACTTTACGAACTACAATCCCGTAGACGCGCGAAAAAATGCCACGATTGACAATATGTCCATTATTGTTTACATTTGTGCATTTTAACTTTGTGAATATAGTGAAGTTTTGATTTTTCTAGTAGACATTAGTAATTTTCAATTATAAATATGTTATTTTTCTTCTGTTTAAATATTGGGGCATTTGTCGAACCAGTAATTACTCAACCAATTGTGTTACGTTCATTACGCTGCGCATAACCTCAACTTGGTGATACGTTTTAAATATATTGCTGCTGCTCTGAATAAAACAATGTTAACATAAAAAAGGAAGAATGCGATGAGGAGAGAAGAATCCTAATCACCGTCGATAATTTTGAATTTGTGATTCTTTGTGTTTTAGTGAATAACATTTTGGGGGAATTTGACATCACTTCAAAAATGCTACAGAATCCAGACACGGATTGGATGAAAGCTACAACCTGTATTATAAAACCTCTAGCTAGAGTATTTACAGAAATATCAAAGTGACTACCTCAGTGTTGAATTAGAAGCAACCAATTTAGCTAACAACGAGAACATAAATCCATTTAAAAATAAACGCAGACCGAAAGTTAGAAGACATTTTGACTATTTTTTGGAAGATCAAAGATTATCAGATTCTAATAGGTATTTTAAAGTCAATTTTTTTTATAGTGCTTTAGATATAATAACTCAGTTAAGCCAGAGATTTGAATCTGTTTCACACGGCAAACATTTTTAGTTTTTTAAATCCCAAGACTGTGCGAAATGACTGAGAAAGAGCTACTTTCCCTTCACTTCCTATAGACATTTGCTCCTGTGCAAAAAATTCTTATAATATAGATAAACTAAAATAGTTTAAAAGCGTGAAACAATTTGGTAAGTATTTAATAGTTGATATTCGGAATTTATCATCAATTTTTCCTGAAATTGCGGCAGCACTGTTATTGTTCTCTGAATGTCATTTTTAGCAGTGGTCTATTATGATGTGTTTTTATCGGACTTTTTCCACTGTCTAAGGTGTATATCACACGACGTTTCGGGAGTTTTGATCTGCTTCCGTCTTCAGGTGTTCGTGGTTAGTCCTGAGAAGGACTGATATTGTATCTTGCCTCCCCCGGGGTTGAACCCGGGACCGCTGATCACTAGTCTGTCACTCTTACCACTAGACCAACAGCGCGGTGGAACACCAGGAACCAGAAACACCTGAAGACGGGAGTAGATCAAAACTCCCGAAACGTCGTGCGATATACACCCTAGACAGTGGACAAAGTCCGATAAAAACAC
Organism: Agriotes lineatus; assembly: GCA_940337035.1. Lineage (NCBI taxonomy): Eukaryota > Metazoa > Arthropoda > Insecta > Coleoptera > Elateridae > Agriotes > Agriotes lineatus. The sequence continues at coordinate 64,595 of CALNHX010005182.1, forward strand.
ATCAGCACTGTTATTGTTTTTAACATTACCTGCTTCGGTAGCTTCAGCTGAAAGAAGCTTCTCTAAATTAAAAATTATGCCAGAAAGAGTATTCATCAGGAAAGATTGGAAAACCTTCTTTAAAGTTCATTGAATCGGAGATAGCTATTACAGATTTTGCAAACTTTAAGGCCAGGCGTAAGCACATTGCTTAAAATCTCGTTTTTATTTTTTTAACTATCTTAGTTAATACATGTTTTTGTAATGCCTAATCTTATTATTATTGATGTTTTTGCAACTTAATTCTATTAAGGATCTATAAGGGGCCCGCAACTAATTTTCGCGGGTGGGACCGAAATCTGAAGTTACGCCACTGCAACCCATTATGTCGTGACATTATTTCTGTCCTGTATTTTCACACCCTTAGTACTATAGTGGCAGCAACATTCTTCAAAATCTTGGCCTGCAGGTTCGCCTGAAAAGAAAACTGCCCATAATCGACCACAAGTTTAAGTTAAATGAGTAAGTGAAATAATAACAATCAAACCTATATGTATAACACCATAATAAGATGTTGATTTAGTTTGCATTCAATAAAAAAAAGAACTTTTAGGTAACAAGACGCGATTTGAATTGAAAAACTAAAGCATTGGCAACATACTATTCTATCAATTTTGAAATTACTTGTATAATACATCCGCATGTCGAAGCTCATAGGACATAAAAGAACGTAAGATAAAGAGTTACAATTAAAAGTAGGTTGATTTTCAATGAAAATTTACTACGAATTATTTACAATATCTTAAAATCCCCCCGAGGTTGCGAATGTGGAAGCACTAGTCATCATGGACTTTACCCTTACACGCTAATAGATAGAAGTAAACGTTAAGTGCGCGTGTACTTAATTTGCACTTGAAGCGATAATTATTCTAAAAACGTGACCACGCGTCCGGCTGTACCAGGTTTTCTCAGAAGAAGCATACTTTGTCTTTATTTGATGAGTATACATTTTTTAAATTAAATTTTTGATCTATTATATACTAATTATTAATAAGTTAATATGTTTAAATAAGAATACGGAATGTTTATTTAATATTTTTATGTTACACAATTTATGTAATTTATTGTGTTTACTATTGCTATATTTAATTTTGTTTTTCAAAGATATTATGTAATGAAGATAACAAGGGTAGATGTAGTATAATTTATTATAACATTGGAAGGCGCCTAAATAATTTCTATAATACCCAAAATGCTTCGCTATGTCAACTTTTTTAAATAACAATTACTTTTAAACTGTTATCAGATCTACAGCTTTACACTAACTTTTGCATTGTATGAATTTTAATTATTCAAAAAATATGATCATCCTTCGTACGTAATGTTCTCATTGCGTTATTTACAACCACAAAACAGAATTGTAGTCTGCAATGCGAGAAACCACAAAATAATTTATACCATTAATTTCAGTGTGTCAAATATTTATTGAGTAAATTTCTAATTGTTTTTATAACTTCAGGTCATCACGATTTTGTTCTATATTTCAAAGCCAGCTATTACGGCCTCTTTTCAATCTTAAAGGTAGCCTCGTATGCTACTTTACTGTTTCTTTATTGATTATGCCATTCAGGAAGATTAAAGGTAAAGGTTTTTGTATAAATGGATTGGTTTCTTTTCTTTTCGGTAGACTATAGCTATTGTTGCTTATAGGAGTGTCTTTCACAATTTTAGGCGGGTCAATTCTGGTAAATACAACAGTGCTTTAATTTCAGTTTTAACAATTTATACTTTCAATGTAGTAAAAATTAAAACAATCAGTCAGAGTAAATTATTAGGGGAGAGTAGACCACATTGACACAAAAAGTATTTTTGTAGTGCAACATTTTAGTGATAGAAATAAAAGAAACATTGTGAACACCATACGAAAATACATTACTTTGTGCATAATTTGCACATATTTAAAATCTACAACTATTATACATGTTGTTATGCCCCACCTGACGACTTTACTGATGCTTTTTAGTTTATTTAATTTCACTAGCTTGGGAAGAACAAAGACTATATAAGCTTGTATGGTATAATTTTTAGATTGAAATGAATTTCTGTTTAAATAAATTTATATAAAATATATGCCCTTTTACATAAATTATTGATTATTGAGTTTATTAATTTTGCCTGTTCCAGTACAACCACCACTCTCAAATCAGGTCAGGTGCATGCATTATCAAAATTGTTACTTGATAGTTGATTAGTACAATGAAAATTACTTTAAAAAATGTGACAGTTCTACAACTGTCAACGTCAAAAATTATGAACAGTCGAAATTATATTTGTTACAATTATAATCATTTTAAAAACATAAAAAATGTAAGTAGTTCCTTCAAATATGTTATTCACTTACTATTAAAGCTTATTACTTATAGAATTTGCAACATATACCTGTACTACTTCACCAAGCACTTTAATCAGGCTCCTTTTTGAACCAAGCGTACGCCGCCTGCTCACAGATGTTCCGCAATGCCCATGCAAGTACAGTCCTTAACTAATTGCAACACCTGTCGTTCTTAATTGCTCCTTATGTAGCTTCAATGTGAACACCAACACTGCAAGCTCCCGGTCTGCAGGAATCGCTTTACTTTTTACTGCGTATAAACTGCCTCCAAGTCCAACTCAAGTGTAGATGTAATTAACTACTAGTGACTGCAATAATTTTTTATCCAAATGCGACAGGATACTTCTCACTTCCACCAAGAAGCTCGATAAGGTCCACCACCAGTGACTGCAATGCTTTTTATCCAAATCTCACAAGATACTTATAACTCCCAACAAGAAGCTCGATGAGGTCAACCATCAATGACTGCAATGCCCTCTATCCAATTCAGATGTAACCAACCAACGAACAATAAATTCAGTACAGCATCCTCTAATCCAATTCAGGTGTAAATGTCGACAATGAAACGCAGACTTCCCATTACCAATTCCAGATTAGACTGTTTTGTAGATTGCAGTAGTTCAACTTCTCCTTGTACCAGTACCATTCAATTCCTTCTCCAATTAGTCCATTCTACCGTTTGTTTTAAAAATTGACTTAACCCCTTTTATATGCCAATTAGATAAATAAAATAATTTTATAAAAGGGTTAAAATTTTAATCTGAAACTTATTAAATACATTTTGAGTAATTATACTGTTCTTTCACTACATAAATTCATCTTTGTACGTTTTAATAATTAGTTATTTATTATTCGTTAAATAATCTCATACCTAGGGATTAACTTTCAGAAACAAGCTAGCCGTCTTGAGATGCTATCACAATAATATATTTAATTTAAAAAATATGTTTAAATCGGCACTATAACTGTCCCATTGTTTACAGTTGTGAGTACAGAATGAGACGAACAAATATATATCTTAATAAGAAGGAATCATGACAACTTAAAGTTTTTTTTTATTATATAATAATAAACAATCATATAGTAACATGCTAATAAAACAGACTGTAAAAATCCGCGTTCGGACATCATAATTATCTAAACTGATATTAAACTTATAATAGTTTGCGAATCGTTGATTATTCACTGGACGTGGTTTAGGAAAGTAGGTACCCATTTTATGTCCGCCTTGTTTAATGTAGCAATATCCTCTATCTGGGAAAATATACAGAAACCTCCTAATTTTCCGCTCTTTCGAAGATAGGTCATTTCATATTCGTTAGCATCATCAATATTAGATCAAAGTCAACACATCACCATGACACACTTCTCACACAATGGTTGCTGCGTAAGCACAAAAGGCGCGCCCTAACTTTGTATGCCGAATCCGGGGTAAGTAGAGCATGGTATCGCCAGGTACAAGCGCATAATGCACCCGCCTCTACACCGTAAGGTATCGCCCGAAACCCAAGGGACGCTACTCAAAGTCTTAGAAGTGCGAGCTGGAGTGAGCATCTCCGAGACTCAGTTGCAGTTCATAGCCAAAAGCTGCTCTTCAGGCTGCCATTCAAGCTTCAAGGAAGCCAGTCGACTTTGTCAACACGCCGGATCCGATATCCTGGCTATCTTGCTACGAAATAAAGTCAAGTTTAGTTACTGTATTTACATTTTACTAGTGAATGTGCGGCCCAGGAAGATTGGGAAAAGCCACAGCCGTAATAAGGAATTAACTGTTGCTGCAACGCATTATGGAATAAGGGCAACGAGCCAGGACGCGCCCAAAGGATACGTGCGCGTATTTGCTGAATTAGCAGTGCCAGGCCTAAACGGTGCATCATCTTGTTGACACGTCGCTTCAGCTGATTTCGAGTTAATGTAGCCAGGACCGCATTAAGGGAACTTGTGTGCAGGATATAAACCTTGCAGATAGATTAAGCATCAAGCTCGTGGACTGTTCCGTGTTAATATTAATAGCGCACATAACATTTATAGATTAATATTGTGTATTCTTTTATATGTTTCCATGCATGCTTGTTGCTTTTATAGATTATATATCTTTTTATGTAGACTGTTTGGTTTTTATTTCTGGCAGGGTTTGCATGTATAATTACAGCGTTATAGGTGACCAAGAGCAGACTAGCAAGAGCAATAGTTGACATATCTCTTAGCTGCACTGAAGTGAGTGCGGGTCTTGTACTTCTACGACTTAGTTAACTAGCAAACAAAGGGCGTTATAAATTCATACAACAGCAGAGTAACGGGCACGGGAAAAAGCCACATTAAAGTTTACGGGCTAGATAAAAGTACCATTACATGTAGTAATGCTGAAAAGGTCTAATATCAAGTGTTTGCAGCTTGTGGCTGCAATGTGGAAGGAGTGTTAGTATAAAAGCACCGGTCTCTCGAGCGTTCTTAACAACTGCCACTGATATGTGGCTATCATAAATTAACAAGCTCGGATTATCCGGCTGAATTTGATGAAATGATCTAATACCTGCTTAAAAATACCACCTGTATTAGCTAAAGTAAGAGTACCAAATGAAGCACCTACTAACACGAAGTGTTTGAAGTATTTTCGGGGGTGAACGATAATATCCATTGGCTGAGATTATACAACGCCTCTTTAGACATTTGTACATTGGCTCACTTGTTTTCATCCCTTTTATGCCATTATTTTCCTTGGTTTCTGGATAGTGGTTACTTCTGATTCGTCTAAATGGTATATACGAGTTGCATCTGCTAATTGTGGTTTTCGTTTATGAATATCCTTTAGATTACGGAAAAACATGTTTACATTATCATTGAAAGAGGTCAATCTGGATAAGCTGCATGCTTCAAGTTGTTTTATGCTGATAGTTTTTTGTTTTCTCAAAAATATCGTATCCATTCCTTCCCAGCCAATTCATTTGTAGTCCAAGAATTAAGAATTTTAATATTATTTTCAACTGCCATATCGTAAGCACTGTCTTGTCGACATACCATAACTGCAAAACAGTTATGTAGGTATCTCGTTTTTTAAGAACATACGTATGTAATGTTTGAAATGTTATATCAAACATTTCAGCAGCATCACGAATCGAATACCCCTCTTCAATTACAACATTAACCGATGCTATCATTTGCTGTGCAGTAGTTCGAACCATCTGAAATACAATTTAAACTTGTCGATAAACTAATGGTACACACTGAGGTAGTTTTAGTGTGTACAGAAGGAACATAATTTAAAAACCGACTGTAAACTTTAGATGGACGTTGCAATTGGTAAATCATGTTTTGAGGTTATATAAGAAACTCATTGAAATACGATGCGGGAAGAAAATACCCAAAAACTGATTTTCAAAATGTGAAAAATGTCATTTAAATAAATTCAATTTCTAACTTCTGACCTTGACAAAACGTCCTCCTACAGTAATTTTCTTAAAACTCGGAAACACTCGTACGAAGCTTTGCATCTATATATGGCATCCTTTTTCTAGCATTGCAAGGAAGATAGGCTATTGTCAAAGGTGTACATCTGTCACTATTTGGCGGACATTGGCGTTACATTGAATGTATTTATTTATTTGTTTTGTGATATGAATGGATCTATAAAACCTGTATATTTCAGCAATGCATTTTTAACAGGAAAGATGTAGTAAATCTCATTGGCAGTTGTTCTGAAGTTTAACTTATGTTCAAAAAGGAATACAAATTTATTTATAGGAAAAAAACTGGGTTCGACTTGTTGTGATCTTGCACGCCACATCATGCTTACCTCACAGTTTGAAGAAAACAAAGTAGGTTATTGGCGTTAAACAAAAAAAAAAATCCCGTCGGGTGAACGCCTTTTGTTCAATACCATTTCGATAATCAGCAGATCGACTTAAATTCATAACCTAAAACAGATTGACAATCGTGGCAACACTTTCCTCTGCTACAAATCGAACTTATCATTAAGGCACTCTATTTGCATCCAAAGAAAAGAATGTAGACCACATATAGCTTGGCAATTTCAAGTAATATTTCGGTCATATTTTTGGTTTTTCACGTGTCTCACTGTCCAATATGTCTCACTGTGAACTACTCGCCCTTACTGTGAACTAAGGAACTCTACTGACTTTGTTGTAATTTTAGCTTAAAAATCAATTTTTGCTCATTCTCAATATTGATATTTTGCATTGCCCATATTCGAGACATTTATTTATTTATTTATTCATTCACCCTACCAGCTTACGCTAATTACAAGGGTGTAATTTTAGAGTGGAGACTTGAAAAGCGCATTACAGTTTTGGTTTTTGGTAGAAATAGATTATTAAGTTAAATGACTGGGAAGATAAGAAAGCGTGGAGATTGGGATGCGGAAAACGTCATTAAAGATGTAAAAAATCCGCAAATACATACATACATACAAGTTAAATATAGTATAAATATAGTAAAACTATAGTTGGCCATTAGTGGGACTTTAAAGAAATTATTAAGTTTGAGAGATATTAGATTTTGATCATACTAATTTTTTTGGGTATTTCGCCACACTGCAAAATGAAAAATATTAGAACATGAACGTTTCGGAAGACAAATCTACTTCCAAAACGTAAGTGTTTTAATATTTTTCATTTTGTAGTGTGGCAAAATACCCAAAAAATAGCATGATTATTGAAGCGCCACAAAGAAGTTTCAGAGATTATATTAGATTTAGATTTCTTACAGCTTTAGAGATATTGCTGTAATCTACCTAATTCTCAATATAGGGCAAACATTGCAGCATTGAAAATATCTTAGATTTCTGATTCTATCGATACCAGCTTTCCAAGACTTATTTTTATAAAACTGAGTGGCAACAATAGGTGATTACTGTCAAATTTTGGGGTTTGCCTTGGAAACTGTTGCTCTAACGAAAGAGTACTTTATTAAATAACTTCCCATTCTCCACAAAAAAAGTCCCACAGTTTTTGATAGAATTAGCTGTTTGTACGCTACGTTAGATTTTTATCGCCTAAAAGCTGAAAAAGCATGAAATACATCTAATTTTGGATTGTACTTTGTATTCGTTGTCAACTAAGCTGCCTAAATATTAGACACTCTCCTAAAATGCGGCACCACAAATCTTGGAATCATTATAATAAGAATGAAACTCAACAGAATTGGCCCGACACATGCAGAGCTGGGTAGTAGTAGTAGTAGTATTTGTTGTGAGAAGACTGTTGTCAAGCAAGTAGTGTCACAAAAAAAGAGCCAACCTGTGTCAAATAGCTAAGTTAGTAAATCGGTAGCTACTAGAACGCAGATTGACTGATCGCTTGCGCTACCACACTTTCCGTGTGGGCCGAACTAGCTTTATTCGGTGCTTTTTAGGTCGTGGATTATGGCTCAGCTGTGCACCCTGTAAGTAGCTTCAAAACACAATATGGGCCCCAGAAATCAAAGTGATTCCGAAAAGAATAACCCAACGACAGTTAGATAGGGTTTATTAAATGTAAAAAATGTGTCAATAATCAAAACAGTGTAGGTAAATGGTTTGTAAAATAGTTTAAATTACAGTATAACGTAGCAAAATTTCACTAAAGGTATCCACACGCATAACTTGAAGAAACCCCTTTGTGGGTTTTTAATCAATTAAACTTGTCGATTTAATCCAGAGATGTGCACATCGCTGTCAGTTAAAAACCTTAATTTCAGGTTACCGATAGCCTAAAGCGTGAGTGCGCCTTTTACAATAAAGTTGAAGTTACAAATTCTGTATTTATCAGTAAGAAATTATTGAAACCGTAATATTAGGCGAGATATCGTGTATACATTAATAATGCGTAACCCGTCATGCACTAGTTTCGCAATTAAATTAAAGCCACTACATTAACCTCCTGTAATCACCAAACTCTTGGGAGATAGCGCCGGCCGTGAGTTGCCATACTTGGGATTTTCCAAAATCGACAGGATATCTGCACATGGTGCTATCGATTTAGCTGCTCGATTTTGGTCGTGGAAAAAGACTTGCATTCATCGCCCGCCGCCGGAGAAAAGCAAAATTGTGGCGTAATATTCTCTGGGAAAATAATTATTCGGACAAAACGCCGGCCACCAATAACTGCAATAAAAGAGCTAGAAGCGGCCAATTAATATGGGAATAACAACATTTGAAAGTCTATCATACCTGATTTATTTTCAGCTCTCGTAAGAAAATTCTTAATTAGGCACAAGGTGGGTTTCTCGGAAATTAGCGTGCGGCTAAGTCGAGTCGCCGAAGAAGAATGCGCTCAAGCCACAAGAAGAGATAACACCAATCTGCCCTCGAAAGAGAACGAGAGGGAAATGTTGACTATTCTGGTACAGGTACAAAATGTCAAACTGACAAGCAACTAAATTCATCAATACGACACATACTAAGGAAGACAGCTCTGGCTTTGCACGCTATCATTTATCTATGTAAAACTGACAGTTAACTTGTAAAGATTTTACAAGTTAGTAACTTGTTAAAATAAACTTTCTTGATTAATATAGTGACTTGATAAATTGATGTTTACAAGTGAGGAACAAATAAAAAGTATTTAAATTCTATCCTCTAAGATGTTTTTCAAATTTTTATCTTCATTTGTTCTGGGGATATAAAAAAAAGAGTATTTTTTCTGAATTCAATGATTTAACACATGCATATCTTATTTTAATCGAAACATTAAAAAAAATATCGAACCAATAACATTTGAAAAAATGTAACATTTAGTTAGCCTTAAAATGTTGTCTTTGTCTATTGTTAGTTCTTTGAGGCCTACACGCTCAGTTTAACTTAAATATACCATTGTTAAACTAACTATTGCTCAAAAGTTTAATTTTTGCCTAATATGCAAGTGACAGATTGATAATAACAACATTTTCAAAGCTAACTTTGACTTTTTAACATTTTAATAAAAATAAAGGTGGACATGTCTTATATAACCGAATTCAGAATTAAATACTCTTTTCAAAAATATTAAATGTGACCTCCCGTGCCATTTAAAAAAAATCAAGTTGGCCTTGTATCGTCAAAATAAATGATGATAGAAAATTGAAAATATCTCAGATGATAGAATTTAAACACTTCTAACTGTACCAAATTTTAACTAGCTCTGCTAAACCGTTTAAAAAATATTTAGCTGTATCTATACTTTTTAGCGACCCTGTATAATTATAATATCATAACTAATTTAGAACGACCAACTTTAAACAAAATTAAGGAAAAAATAGAATCAGATTTACGACATTCTCTTTCAAGAAGCACCACGCGAAGAATTGTGATGATCCTGGGATTTAGATGGAAGAAGTATGAAGACAACAGAAATTTCAAAGTATAGGAGGAAAGGAAAGAATATTGTTTATATGGACGAAACTTACATTCACGGTGATCACACAAAATCAAAGTGCTGGGACGATGAAACAAATCATGGTTTAAGGTCAACAATATCCAAAGGATCCCGTGTTATTATTATTCATGCTGAAGGTGAAACAGGTTTTGTAGCAAATGCACTAGTTTTATTTAAAAGCAATACAAAAAGCAGAGATTATCATAACGTGTTATAGTAAAACCCCATAATACCCGTGTTTTAGAAAGTATGTTTTTAGAACTATGAGAAATGGATCTGGCAAACACTAATCCCGAATTTACTGCTAGTAGCGTGCTAGTTATTAATAATGCATCCTATCATAATGCGCAAATTGATCCTACTTCAACGTCAAATTCATAAAAGTGTGACATGATTCAATGGTTGAAATAAAAAAATTCTGAATATTCTTCGAAAGCAGAATTATATGAAGTTATTAAAGTGCATAAACCAGAAAATACGACTTAAAAAATTGATGAAATTTTAAAACAATATGTGCATATAGTTTTGCGTGTACTACATTATCACCCAAATTTAAATCCGGTAGAACTAATGTGGGCAAAAAAAATCATGTGGCACAGACAAATGTCAGTTTTAAATTAGATGCAGCGATAATATTAGCAAAAGAAAAAAATGGTTCGTTAACTAAAAGCGACTGGATTCCTTTATATGAGCATGTAAAAAAATGGGAAAAAGTATATAGAGACCGACATCATGGATTCTGCATCTGATTTAATTATAAATTTGAACAGTGATGATGATGGTTCTTTGGATTTGGAAGTGTTTGTATTTTGTAACACTACTCCATATTTATAGTAATGCTTTCCTTTCTCTATTAACCTACATTTATCATACTATTTAGCAATTAAAGGATACAATTACAGAAGAATGTAACAATATTACCATTTAGTTGCCACAAGATAATCTCAAAAACAACAAATGGCTTATAAAATTGAAATTGGAATGCGATAACAACCGATATAGTGTGGAATTCCTGTTTCCAATTTTAATTCACTGCAACTACCTTCAGTGTGCACTAAAAGTAAAAGAAACGATTCTCGTTAGAACCACAAGTAGAGTGTAAGTAAGAATTCTAACAACAGTTATTTAATCTGAAATTTAGAACAACCATTATTTCACACAACACGACACTTACAAATGCTTGACAGTTTATAATTTGACAACTATAAGTAAAAGAATTGTACTCGGGTACATGAAAAGCCAGGTATGGGTTATGACATGACATATAATTATAATGCAACTTAAATCGGCATAGTTACAGCGTCATAATAAGCAGATCTTGGATAAATGCAAATAATAGTTATGTGGTTTTTCAATAAAAATATTAACTATATAATTACTACTAATTACTTTTGATATTCAAACTACGTTGGATGTTCTAATTATATTTAGTTATTTTGCAGTTTAACTACTTTGGCCGATGTTTTAACTACATTTATTAATAGCACTTCAACTACTACGTCTGCCAGTGTAAAACCTGTTTAACACGTTCTGCAGGTAGGGAAATAAGGAGTTGCGTTTGTCTAATTGCTTTATTGCTATGCCAGTCGATTAAAAAATTGTTTTCATGTCACAGAAATAAACGTTCATATATTATTCTAAACTACAACAGTTTTTGTTACTTCTTTGAATTTTTAAGTATTTTTTTCTAAATATATGCATGTCAAATCTGCCTATACTTAATTAACCACTTCAATCCCACCTTATTAGCGTCAAAACCGATGAGAATATTTGAAAATGGAATCCATTTTTTGTGAACATAAAATCTTCTTTTTTTTACGAAACATCGCACAAAAAGTAATACTTTTTTAACTATTTTATTGAAATTGTGAATTGTTAATTTGGCAGTTGTAAATTCTGAAGTCTTTTTCGACTAAATTCCGAGTTACAAATGTCACTATGCAAAAAAGTAAGGTGTATACAACACGTATGAAACAACTTTTTTTAAGCGTCGTCAGTGACGTCGCCTGGGGAGGGACTCGCCCAAATCTAAAAAAGTATTATAAAATCATCCCTTACTTGTCTACAATAAAAATTTACAATTCGTCACTATGTAGACTGTAGTTACAACAATGTAAATTTGCACATTCTTCGATTCGATAGTGTACATTTATTCCAATAGTTGCTTCAAATGTTTGTTTCACCAATGTATGCATTATTACAAAAGCAAGGGACTCTATAAATACCTTTAGATGACATAGTAGTGTTTAATTTATCTTTAGGTGAAGGAAGAACCTGTGAGATTTTGCTCGGGGGTTTGAATACTATTTTAATTTTGTTTTCGAAGATACTTTCGTACGCGTTCGGTGACTCGGTGGATATAGGGATGAAAGACTAGTGCTGCAGGAGGATCGGTTTTTGTGGGTTTGAGTGGCCGTGGATGAAGATGGCGATTGATGGCAGACTGTATATCCTTAGCACGGTAACCGTTGATCCCAAGAGCTTTGCGAACGTGGTTTAATTCAGCGTGGACATTATCGGGTTGGGCTATGGAAACAGCCCGGTGTACAAACGAATTGATAGCGAAAAGTTTTTGTGTTGGATGATGGTGGGAATCGGCATGTAGATAGCGATCAGTGTGAGTGGGTTTGCGATATACAGAATGAGCAAGTTTTCCACTGGGTTGGCGAGAGACCTGCACATCTAAGAAAGGAAAGGCGCCGTTAGTTTCTATCTCCATGGTAAAGTTAATGTCTGGATGTTGACTATAGAGATGATTTAAGAAGGCGACTAACGTGTCTTTATCATGTGGCCAAATAATAAAGGTATCGTCGACGTATCGGAACCAAACCTTGGATTTCAATTCTGAAGATTCTAGAGCGTTTTCGGAAGCTTCCATGAATATATTGGCAACGACAGAAGAAACAGCAGAAACCATGGCCGCACCAGCGATTTGTTTAAAGAACTGGCCTTGAAATAGGAAATAAGTGGAAGAGAAGCATTTTTCTATAAGGTCAGGTAGACTTGAAGATGTCTCCCCATGCTCTGATAAGAACAAACTGTTCAATTATGACTATGGAATCTGGAATAGGAACTTCAGTAAAAAGGGAAGTGACATCGAAACACACAAGTAAAGTTTCAGGTTCAATGTTATATTGAATATAAGTTCAACGAAATGGGTTGAATTGCGAACATACGAAGGAGACTTACCAGTGGACTTTCTGAGGATAGTGGTTAGATATTTAGCTAATGAGTAAGTAGGGGAATCTATGGTACTGACAATGGGCCTGAGGAGAATGGGGAAGACCATAGAGCCGAGGAGGCTTTGAAGCGCTCAACCTCTATTGAATATCAGTGGGAAGGTCTGAAGATTTTATAAGAGAAGTGACTTTCCGTTCGATTTTGGAAGTTGGGTGGCAAGAAAGTGGAGCATAAGAAGAATCTTGGCGTAAAAACTTAACCTTAGTGGTGTACTCTGTTCGATCCGTAACTACTTTTATCAGCGGACAGTGTTACTTTTAGGAGGTTTAGATGATCGTAAACACCTGACAGTTTCGAAGCGGATAAGATCGGCAACGTCTTTACGAAGCATTCCCACAGAACATTCTACCGAACCAATAATTTCTTCCGTAGTAATGCTTTTGGGGGCTAGTGAAAAATTCAAACCTTTGGAAAGTATAGAATTTTCGCTAGGAGAGAGGGCATAAGAAGAAAGATTTATGACCGTCTTAGAACGACTTTGATCTGTAGATACTTTAATCGATGACATAAAGGAATGAAACTTACGAAGATGAGTCGCAGTTGCCATTTCTAACGTTTTTTGGGGCCTGTGTGTAGGTGATCGAATCGAAGAGAGACCAGTCAAGAAAGCTAAGGGTATTGAACAATTCTAAATGACACAGGCCAGGAGCTTTTTAGGTTTTAGCAAAGAGGATGTAATTACATACTATTTCGTTTTAGATCTTTATCGTGTTTGGTTCTATCAACATGGCTGTATATCTCCATCCCAAGATTTGTGCTAAACTTTATGTTATCTGTTATATTACATTCGCGTATTTCATGAATTAATATGCGATATGTTATAATTCTGCATATTATTATTATCCTCATAATGTTGCTAGTTCCGCCATTTCATTGATTGTTCAGTTTCTTGCTGCATTACAGAGATTAAGATCGTTAGATAGGTCTACATCTCGACATTTGCACTGGGTCGATTTTGTACATCCTGAATAAGTAAACATTACATTTTGTAGTATCTTTAACAAAATCTACAATTTACTTGAATTTAAAATGGGTTTTCCAGGTCCAGGGTTATTTTTGATGTTGTGACCCGCACAACATTTGGATTCTAATTTTCTAATGTGTCACGCTTTTCTATCTTCTACAGTTTGCCTTATTTCTACCAGTGATAGATTGGTTAGCTCTTTAATTTGATCAATATCTTTGAATGCGAAGGGCGTACCCCCTTTTCTTCCTGCTATCTACTTTGTCTTGCATGCAGAATTTTTGCCCACTCTCAGGGTGGTGTGGCCAACAAAGGCGAATATTTTTCTTTGAAGACGTTTATTCTAACTACACTGGTTAAAAGTTTCTTTCAATTTGTACGCTATGAGTAATGGTACCAACTTCAATATCTAACGGCAACGGTAGATCGAGTAACAAAATACGTAGCAGTAAGTTAACGTACTAGTACTTGAACACTTGAAAGTACCTATTTCGGTGATGTAGTATTAACAATTGCCCTAATCCACATTTTTCACAATTTTAAAATTGCAATCTATTTATCAGCGTATTTCTCTTATCTTTATTAAAGCTATTTGAAGGTTTACTGCTTATCATTATAATTATCAATCAATATTAATTTAACAAAGAACAGTAGTTATATCATTGCGTTAATTTCCATCGTACTATGACAAACAATATTTGCCAGTGGTAATCTCTAAACACCACTGATTCTTAGAAATATATTACGCAGATTGTACCACAGCTGAGGATTTGATAAAATGTTGATAAAATAATTATGAAACAATCATTAAGTCTTTGGAATAGTTCTAAACAATCTTTCTTGATAATATTTTTAGTGTGGCTGAACGTAGAGTCACTAGAAATGCCACCGAAATAATACAAAATATGATATATGATTTATAATTGTACAAATCAAGTATAACAACATTAGCTTTAATTATTTCTCAAAATAATTTCGTGACAATTACCATAGCTATTGTGTTTTTACATCACAGCGACTTTGTTTCAATTAAAATCGCATTAGTCGCTACACACGCGTACATAAGGGCTGTTTCTAATACGCTACTGTATTAAGACTACATGTTCTATTATCATAACAACATAGCATTTTCGTAACAAAACTTAAGCTAGTATTCTAATATTGGAAAAGCATGTTCAACTGTAACGCTGTCTACAGTTATACTATAACGTTGTACACGCGTTTGTTATTTAAATTATAGTAAACACAAGCTGTTACAGATAAGATGGTGAGAAAGTTAGATGCAAGGTGACCTATTTTTGCGTCTATAATTTCGGAAAATACAAGTTCGCCAATATATCACAGTACTTATGTTTTATTATGCTGTTATTATTATTATGTTTATATTTATGGATATGAAAATTTCTACGTACAAACAAAATTTCCTGGTTGTAAGTATTCGTTCAGGTGCTTGCATTTTACTTTAAATTTATCCAGCATTCTCCCAGCAATTTTTTGAATTACATTGACATTTTAGCAAAGTACATTTTTAATTATTGAAAATATCTATATTAGATAGTTTAAAGCTTTTTCTTGTGTGTGCAATCACTAACCTTTTAACAGAAATGGACAGGTATTCATATACGTATTTTAACAACAACTGCGCAAGACAAGTATCAAACAAAGAAATGTAAAACTATAATAAATACCATTACTATGGTATATACTCCAGAATCTGGCGCATTCAATTTGTATTCGACCAACGAAAATGTAACAGGAGTACAGGAGTATAGAATTGATATACCAAATGAACTACTCTTAAACTCGTAGTACGGTTGGCAAGGAATTAACTGATGTAGTGAATATGTACCCATTCTGGTTTGAATAGGCAACACAATTAGCAGATGTGAACATACAGTACTTATCCAATAGCCAACAGCACGTTTAAATAAAGAATCTGTTTGTAAATTTGAAAAATACTCGATTTTGGTTGTTAAAGTTTTGAAAGATCTCAAGATCAATTAAAGAACGAATAACCGAAAGACCTTACAAAAACATAAGTTCATATCTGGAATTTTATAGTACTATAATTACCTAATTTCTTACATCTCAACACTGTTGTATTTGTGCATTCCTGTTAAGAAGTTGTTTATTTCGTTATAATGACGTTTTGATTTATTTCTGTTGTTTTCTGAGCAACAACTTTTTGCAGTACATGGGGAAATCTGATGATGATAATTTCTTTGGTACTCTTTTGTCAGTGCCTCTAAATTATATTCCTTGCAGATGCTACACTATTAAACACGAAAAATAATATGGTTAACTTTACCATATTATATTTTTTATTATTTACGAAGAATACCATGTTTCTTAGACCACAGCAACAAGTTATATTATTAATTTGAACCACATCAATCTTGAAACAGCGAATGTAGGTTAGTTATCGTATTCTATTTACATTTCCCTAATGTAAATTACAAATCAATAGATATCTCAGCTCTTTAGAATAGGTATTGTATGTAACTTTTCGGTAACCGTTACAGGACCGTGCGTTCCTGAGATCAATCCTTGAGGTACATTGTCTGTCACAGGTATAGCAAGTAAGATGAACCTGCTGGCTGCTTCGGAAATAATGACGAAGCTTGTAGTTACC
The DNA here is from genome assembly GCA_940337035.1 of Agriotes lineatus. NCBI lineage: Eukaryota > Metazoa > Arthropoda > Insecta > Coleoptera > Elateridae > Agriotes > Agriotes lineatus. The sequence goes on from CALNHX010005182.1 coordinate 81,151, forward strand.
AATACCATTTTTGCAAGCCGACCTCCAGTGTGATTTTTGCAGGGCTAGAGATCTTCTCATTGCCACACTGATGTCAGGCTGGTGTTCTTCAAGGATTTCATGTAGCTGGGCTTTATATTCCTCCTCTGGACGAACGGGTACCGCTCGCAGCTTCACCATTTGCAGTCGCCACGACATCTCACATCTTACATGGCCAATCTAACGAATTTGTGCCTTGATCATTCCTTTCTCTATTGTGAGGTATCCTCTTCTCTCTAGTACGCTCTGATCGGAGACAAAGTTGTACTATTTGATAAGCAAAATATTTCCAAACGTGCGTTGTTGAAATTTCGTAAGAGAAGACATGTTTCGCAACCGGAGAGAAGCGTTGACAGTACTATCGCTTTATAAACAACCATTTTTTCCTGCATAGGTTAAAGTATTTGTTTTTAGAAAACTTTGGTCTTCAGTATGGCTACTGTAGCTGCTGTTATCCTACAGCGACTCTGAATTACGACATTCTCTCTCCCTATGACGCTACAGTCCAAGTCGGGGCTTGGCCTACTTCATCTTCTGCCTCCACCTTCCTCTGTGTAGTGTAAATGTTCTTCAATTTCGGGTGTTCAAGTTATTTAATGCACCCTCGGTGACCTCATCTTCTTATTTTTTCCGTGGACTCCCTACAGGTCTCTTTCCGTCCATCTTAAGGAGGGTTATAACAATCCATGTACCAATAGCACAAACCGTATACAGCTCCCGCATCGTAACCTTATACATTTCACGCAGCCAGCTCTCGGGTGCAATCGCATCATATCATGCACTTCGGCTGCTTCCAAGACCATCATTCGCTGGTGCGACACTGCTGTACATTCACCCTAAAAAGCTGACGCCAAATAAGTTTACACTTGACCCTTGCGTCTTTAAACTCTACTATTTTTATATAGGCATGTTTCTGCAAATATTGTTGGTCCAATTGTTTTATTTGCTATTGTAGGATAAATTATGTATAAAGTATATTAAAAATAAAAAGTATGGGTTTTTAAATGCTTTTAAATGCGTAAACAATCGAAGACTGTATCGAGGCTTAATTAACGATGCACAACGTTTAAGTAATCAGTTACAAAAATTAATTTCCTGTGCGTTTTCATCTTCCAATTCGTCCTCGTTTTCTCTTGTATTAGCAGCCCCTTCTTTTAAAATTTTAAAAATAGACGCAACGGAAACTCCGGTTGCGGTAGACGCATGTGTTTTAAGTACACTTTAAACACCACTTCGCGAGTCTGACAACGTAGCCCTTTTGTTTACCCTTCAAGGGTGTATGGTGAATAGTGTATTCTACTTATTTATGTTATTATGGATACATTTTCTCCACTCATTTCTGGTGCTCGCCATATTTCTTGCCTGTACCATATTTATTCCTTTGTCTGACAATATCTCTCTCACACTGTCGTCCCACGTTTTCCTAGGTCTCCCCTTCGGTCTATTCTCGTGTCTTCTTGCTTCCCACGCTTGTTTCACCGGTCTATCGATTCCTAGCCTAATGCGATGTGCAAACCAGGTGAGTTTTCGGTCTTCGACTGTTTTTAATACAGGTTCCAAGTGTAGTCTTTTTCGTATATCCCTATTCGTAATTTTTTCCCTTCTGGTGACGCCAGCTACTTTGCGGAGGTATTTCATCTCCATTGCCTGTAATTTACTCTTCATGGCTGTAGTTAAGACCCACCTTTCATAACCATATATTAGTGTCGGTACAAACACAGTTTTGTAAACTGTTATTTTGGTCTTCTCCGAGATCTCTCTTTTCCCTATGAATGTATTTCACAAACTGTGGAATAGCCTAGATATATTTTCCAATCTTGCGTTTATTTCCACTTCGTGTTGTCGTTTGTTGCTGATGTTTACCCCTAAGTATTTAAACGTCTCTACTTGTTCTAGTATCTTCCCATTCAATGTAATGTTTATGTATGGACTGTATCTACCTGCAACTATTATTTTTGTTATTTCTGCATTTATTTGCATTTTGCTTGATATCAGTGCTTTATTCCAGGTTTATAAGTTTTTTTGTAGATCTTTTTCATTTCTGCCTAATATTACCAGATCGTCTGCAAAAGTACATTCATCCAAGTATATTGGCTTCATGTGTCTGTGTCCAATGTACATCTTTGCCGTTTTTCCTTTTGTTTCTTTCATTATGTAGTCTAGAACTATGTTGAAAAGTATAGGGCTTAGTACTCCTCCCTGCCTTAGTCTGCTATTTACTTTAAATTCTTCTGATTGCCTATTGTCCGTTCTTATATAGTTTTTGTTCTTCTTGTGGAGGCTCATTATAGCTGATACTAAGTTATGCTCCACTTTTCTCTTTTTTAAGATTGTTTGGATTTTGGTTCTCGAGATTCTATCGAAGGCTTTCTCTAAGTCTATAAACGCTTGATACGTTTCAATACTTCTTTGTATGGACTTTTCTGAGATTTGTTTGATTGTGAAAATATGGTCGTTTATACTACGTCCCTTTCGGAATCCGCTTTGCGACTGTTCTAATGATCCGTCAATTTGCCTAACTAATTTCTTTTCCAAAATCCGTTCATATATCTTCTATGGTACGCTCATAGGGTGATCCCTCTGTAGTTTTACACTCTCGCTTGTCACCCTTTTTGAAAATCGGAACTATGATGCCAATTTTCCAATTTAGTGGCACTTTTCCTTCCTTCCAAGCTTGGTTGAATATTGATGTTAACGTCTCCAATCCTATAGGTCCCTCATTTTTTAGCGTTTCGCCGGTTATTCGATCATGACCTGCTGCTTCCCCTTTTTTAAGTACTCTTGTACTTGTAGTTCTTCTGCCACTTGGTCTTCTTCTTGGTCTTCATCTGTTTTTCCTTCCTCGTCCTCCTCTACTTCCTCCGTGCTTAGGAGTTCTTCGAAATACTGCCTCCATCTGTCCAGTATTTGAGTCCCTTCAGAAAGAACCTTCCCATTATTATCTTTGACTTGCTTAGTCCCAAGTTGTGGATTTACCTTTCTTGCATTCTTAAGAGTCTTATAAAAGAGCTTTCGGTTTGTGTGGTGGTATTTTTCCATTTTAGCACCGAAATCCTCCTACGAGTTTTTCTTTGCTAGTCTTACAGCCTTTTTGGCTTCCACTCGTTGTTCCTTGTTTTTCTCATAATTTTCGTGTGTTCCTTCTTTTAAGTATTGCTTCCATTTGTTTTTTTTTTAGTTTTACATCGCGTTTGATTTCATCGGACCACCATGCCAACTGCTTTGTATGTCTATTCCTATTTGTTCGTATTGTACCACATACCTCTCTAGCTGTGTCTACCAGTGCTTTCTTATACCAGCTCTACTTGAGTACCATCATCCTGTGTGCCTACTCTGCCGTTTAGGTCTCCAAGGATAATTGCTTCCCCCTTAATCTCATCTACTATCTTTGTAACTTCTTCCCAAAATTAATCTTTCTTGGCCTCTGGTTCGTTATCGTTTGGACCGTACAATATCAGGATATTATTTGCTGTCAAATTTTCTATTTTAAGTTCTAGTCTCAGAATTCTATGCGAAATGCACTCCCATCTAATTATTTACTCCATTTGCTTTTAATTATGCATCCCACTCCTCCTACGGCCCTCTCTCCCCCTTGACTCCACTTAGTATCATTTGGTGTCCACCACCTAGTTCAATGTTCTGACTGCCTTTCTTTTTGGTTTCTGTGATCGCTAGTATGTCAAGGTGGTAATTCTCAAATTCTTGTAGTATGTAGTTCATTTTCTTTACCCGTTAAGCTTCTAATGTTCCATGTTGCCATTTTAAGTATCCTTTTCCGATCGTATTTTGTATTTTCGTTTCCACCTTCATCTACTAATTTCTTCTTTGACCTTTTTACAGTTAGGTATATTTTTACCTTCTCTTGCTTTCTCTTTTTCCGTTTCCATTGCATTAGTCATTTCTTTAGCTTCCCATCCTTTGTACTTTCCTATTGCTAGTTTTTTGGTGGCCTTACCGTTGGTCTGTTTCGCTCCTTAGTGAGCGTCTCTAATTTTTGGGTTTCCTTGTTCCATATTCAGGTTTTCTCCCCGCTTATCAGCTTCTGGTACCCCATCTTGGCTGTTACACCGTTAGCTGATTCCTCCTTGGCTAGTTTCCGGATTATTGCTTGGACCTTTCTTCCTCTTTCGTCATATCGTCGTTTATGTAGACTTGTTCTCGACAGTTACGCGGTTTGCTTTTGTTCCTCATTATTGTGTTCTTATCTCCTTTGCTGTTTAGTTCAACCAGGCATATTATTTTCACCTAATTTCCTTGCTGATTCTACTTTTAGGGTTACACTCAGTTCTCTTTCTAGAAACTCTTCCATGTTCTCTTTTAGACCCATTGGGTTCCTTGCGACCATTTTTATCCTTTGTATCACTATATTTCTCCTTCTCTTTTCACCTTCTAACTTCTCTATTTTCACGTTTGATATCTTCACTTCTCGTTTCAGGCTGTCAATTTCCTTCATGGCCCTCTCATTGATAAGCTTTAGTTCTTGGGTCTCGTTCTTAAATTCACTTTGCTTCTCCCTTAGCTTTCTTATCTCTTCCTGTAACTTTTTAGTCTCTTCATTATTGGTGTCTTGCTTACTTTTAAATTCTTTTACATCCCCCACCAATGCCTTCATTAAGCTCATAATTTCCTTCATCTGTACAGTCACGCTGTCCTTTGTATCACCCCTTCAGTTGGGGTTCTATGTGTCTTTTTGGATCTCTTAAATAACTCATCAATATCCTCGTTTTTCCTCTTCCCCTCGTCTGTTAGGTACTCGTCTGAGTCCATCTTCTTCTTCTAGGAAGAGGAAACACCTGGCAAGTTGTTCTGTGTACTTTGACTACGTTATGTCTATTGTGTGTTTTTTTGCGGAAACAGGGCAACCCGAATCAACTTCTCGGAGGTTGGCCTATTATCAGCTCGACTATCTTGTATCTAAATTACTTTATTACTGTACTTAATTGTTTCCTATATTGAGATGGTATTTAGCCCGTTACTCAACTCTACTTGCAGCATAGATAAATAAAGCAAGTCAATAAAGCACAGAGCTGGGGTAAATCAGGTAACTGCAAGAAGTTACATCAGAAAGTTTAATTCATAACTACATTGGTAAAGCATTGTCGATATTAAATGAAATTACTTGAGAATAATGGGCAATAAGGCAGAGCTCAATTCGTAAATTAGAGTCACAGAAATATTAATTAGCATAAATTAAGAGGTTGGTGCAAAGTAAAGCCAATCAAAATTCAACAAATCTATCACCAAAGGTTTTATTACATGCGTGTTAAATAAATTTAGTAATCAGTATAATTGAATAAGTACAGTTCTATGAACTTTTTAAATTAAGGTAAGAAGGACAGAATGTTCTCAATATAGTGCAAAAAGAGCACAATACTAGATCGAATAAGGCTATCAAAAATGGAACGGTAATATTTGAAGAATGGTGAAAAGCAGACAATTATTATAAAATACAAGAAATTCACACAACAGGAAATGAACGAGATTGGTGTTTAAAAAATGAGTCAGTGAAGTGACATAAGTGAACAGACAATCCAAATAAAACATAGTGAGTGGCGCTATAACCTAGTTTATATACGAACGTAAACTAACAATAATTTTAGAATTAAGATTTTGTACATTTTTATAATATAATTTAAAATTTAGTTTATAAGTAACTGATTTGTACTTGGTTAACATCCACAATTATGAATTTAGATAGGCAATTGTTGTTAACTACCCAAAGAGAAACAATTGAATAAAAATTATTTCATGACAGTCTAATTTTTTTCTCCAGATTAATTGACTTTTAAGCCATTTACAATTGAAATAAATTAAAAATAATTATACCATTGTGATCAGGAGTTCGTAGTGCATATGTGAGAATGTGGGTGTGAAAATTCATCACCTAAAAATTATTTTCATCTGCGACCACCTTCCGAACCACTTCGCCAACGACGAGGTTTATGATCATCAGATTTTGAGCACAATGGAGGTCAAGAGTTTGAAATTTTGGTAGCACCACGTCCGCACGCCGTGTAGGAGTACACCGCAGCAGTTCCAGCATCCTAGGGTTCCGCTTCCAGCAGCGAGCATCAGGAGAAGCTGTTCCGAGCCAGTTCCCGCAGCCTAAAAAAGGTCAGGTTAGTGTTGCAAAGCAAATATCCGTGCTAGAGTTTCGAAACTTACCATGAGGAACGAGTCCTATAAGAGGAAGCCGATCCCAGTCTTACAATACTTTAAAAAAGAGCATGAGGTTCAGAAATTGTAAAAATATAAGTTGAGGTTATGTTTTTTCACATGAAAGGACGCGTTCAAAACAATTGAATTTGCAGGAAGCCTCGAAGGATCTAAAAACAAAACACGACTAGTGACGCTTAATAAAGCGCGAGATTTGAATTACCTGATAATTTGTTCATTTTTCAATTTGTTGATAGATAAATTGACAGCGTAGTGAGTCTGCGGGTTGCTGCGTTTTAATTTCACAGCCCAGTGGCGTAACACGGGAGTTTAAATATGAACATGTCGGTGAACCTAACCTGCAGATTTGAGTCTTCATGCCTACTGAACGCTAGCCATAAATAACTTTACTTGCAGATGTGCGAATTACTATAGGGGGCAAAACACTACAATCAATGAACCGATTTATACAATTATTTATTTACTTTCAATCAGTCTTGTACATGATGTAAGTATTAATCTTATTAAAAATTACAATAGTCCTGTACAATATATGCAACCATTTATGCTTTCCTGTGTATAATGTGTTGCCTATCCAATCATTGGCGAAATGGGAACTCCGGGGTCTTTGGATTTTGTTTATCTATCCTTATCACTGTCTGTTGCATGCAATATTTTGCCTTATTGTTAGTATCCCATAGCCTTTAAAAGTTACTTTTTTCAAGATATTTTACTCACAATTTCGTTGATCGGCTAATTTCTCTTATTTAATTTGGCTTCTGCAGTGTTCATCTTACCGATGCACCCTTTCCTTGTGATTTAGAACCACTCGATATGGTCCGAAATTGAACTTAAATATCGCAGTTGTAAATCACACTTAAGCTTAAATATAACACTAAACACTTAAAATAACTTCTGCCGAAATAACGCCTTGTGTAAATTCGAAACTAAAAGGCGAACTGATAAACTGAACAACAATTAACTTTGACAGTTGACAGTTTATAAATAAAATTGTAATTCCTATTACTGCATTACTGCCCTAAAGTAAATTTTCGGCCGAATATAATAGGTAATCATTAATAAAACATCAATAAACTATTGTACTTAAGAGAACCAATTAGCTACAATTTCACTAAACATTAAATGCTTAGATAACATATTTGGTTTTAATTATAATGAGAAATTCCATTGCAATTTTGTACAACACCTAATTACCCACCTTATTGTCGAAAGTAGATACATCTTTTTAAAGCGCGAAGTGACTTTTTTTCTAAGGTTACGATGCGGGAGCTGTACCTAAGCTTTAGTCGTTGTCGATTCATCCATTGTTTCCTAGGCTTATCTGAAGGTTTCGTAACTATTTGTTTACGGGGAAAAGGTTTTTAGCCCATGGGGTAGTTGGCCCCATGCCCAACTCCCGTTTCGGGGACCATTTTTCCTGCTCTCGTCAGCCCCGACCCGATCGTTCATCGAGGTTGGTTACATGCTCTCCGTTGAGGTTGTTTGGGTTTCCGGGTTCGCTACCTCTATCTTCATATAGAGCCTAATTAAAGACTCACATTTATAATTCAGAATTGTGTAGGATAGGCTATGAAACCCTAGCTGGTTGCAGCATCGTGCGGTGCGTTACCCAATTTGAACTCCTATTTCGACATTCAGACTATTCCTATTGTTAACTACGCTGCCGAGATAACACAAACTGGATACAGGATTAAAGACGATGGAATACCTTTCGCGGCGCTGGTTGAAAGAGGATCCTGGTTTTGTTGCTATTTATTTCGAGACCAAACGCGGAATATATTTCTGCAGTGCTGACTTCGTCATCGAAGAGTTGCGGTCTAAGTCCAATTTTGAAATAATGCTACAGTTATTAAGTGTTGCGGATGAACTTTTTCTAGCGCTGTATATCCTCCGCAGCCTTTACGTTAGTTTCCAAGCTTTCTTCAGTTACTTAATGATTACTTAATGTTTAGTTTCGCCATGTTATCGTCATGTCGTCTGACGATGTGCCCAAAGTATTGCAGAAAGTGACGTGTTATTATTATGGATAGTCGTGTTCCTAGTTTTAATTCTTCGACGATTGCATTGTTAGTGTGTATGACAGTCAACGAATTCTAAGCATTCGACACATCACCACATTTCAAAAGAGTCTATTCTCTTGCAGTTGCTCTTTTTTACCACCCCCGAGATGCGAAATATAGTACTCTGGCATATGCCGTCATCTCCTGCAAGTCGAGACTGGAGTAAGGCTTTTGAAATTGTGTATCCTGCCATAAGTGCGGTAAGAAATAGATTGAAGAGTGTGGGGCTTGGTATGTGCAATTTTGTATAATCTTGACCGGTTTCCGAGAACAGCCGAATATTTTTACAGTAAGATTCCTAATACGGAACTGTTTAATAAATAATATGTTGCAAACGATTTATCAGGGGTCGTGGTCATGGAAGGCATAGTAAGGCCCTCTGCATTAGTAATACAATACAAGATCAGTAAAAGCTACATAATATCGATTATTTCGGAAACTTACACAGCGATTGTCATTATGTAATGAAGAACTTTCAGGATTGGACCGAGTCATTGTTGAGATAGAAAAACGAAATATTTCTGCCACTTCTATATTCGGAAAGTGCTTAGAACCAACGATTACCGTGCTTCATCCACAGCCACCCAAATCTTCGAGAACCGATTCTCCCTCAGCAATAGTGTTTTTTCTCTATACCCATCAAGTACTGATCGCGTAGAGAAGTTTCTTCGAAATCAAAAAATCAAAACAGTGTCCAAACTTCCAAGCAAGATCTCACCGATTCTTTCCTTGGCCCAAAGGTAAATTAAACACCATGTCATCAAAAGCTGCTTATAAAGTCTCTTCATATTATGACTGTGTAAATTGATGAAACAAGACGTCCAGTAAAGACTCATATCTTTAAACATCAGCGTTGTCTTAGATCGGGTCCCGTATCCCGTAACATGATCAGCCATTGCCTAACACTAACGCGACACATGCCATAAGATCCTTTTTGATAACACGTTTATTATCAGCAAATCCTCTTTCTTCTTTAGCAGAAAGATTCGCGAAGCCATTGAGACACCCCACTAATCTCAAGCGAGACGAAGGTTACTCTCTTGTTTAAATGTGAAATACGTTTATTTCTAAATCCCGCCTTTCCGAGCCATAGAAAATTTTTGCATCTGGGGCAGTTGATACGTTGACTTACCGTGCTCTTTTGCTTCTCTCCTGATAAAGCCCGTTGCGAAAGTGAGCGAAATGGTGAGTATATCAAGAGTCGTTTGTTACATCAACGTAATTTCTTTGTTCAAGTAATCTTTCTTGTGTATCGGATTTCTATAGTTTCGGCAGCTCGATTTGCCTCTTTTTTTCTTATATAAGTTCATGCGAAGAGCAGATTAATAATGTCATTGGCGATGATTTCACATCTTCATATCTTACAGATTACGTCATGCAAAGGATGAGGACAATTAAATTGAACAAAATCATCTATTGAACTTATACGATATGAAAAGGGTAAACTATACTGCCTGTGAATCAGAAATCGAGAATGGCCGAAAGAACAAGAAAAGAGACTCGAGAATGACTGTTAAGAAAAGAAAAAACACAAAACAAAACCACACGTTATAGAAACGCAAAATTCTTTTCAAAATATCGATAAAACGTCAATTTCGATATGCAAACAAACAATATCCAGCGTTGGTCGAGTCAATTGGGTATGGTTCAAATAGTTACTAAACAGAGGAAAGCAAAGCCCCACAAGTGAGTTAATTTTGTTACAACGGAAAACAATATTTAATACAAAAACAACAACCCGCAACAATGATTTGCTCCAGCTAGCTTTCAGTCGAGACCTGAAATGAGTTTGCTATTTCAAATTAGGAGTACGTCAATGATTAATTAGGGGGAGGGCATCACGCGATTAAACTCAAACTTCAGGTTTTCACCGCAACTCTAACCTCCAAGAAACGTCACAAAGTCACATGAAAAAAAAGTAAGTAGACCTCGGTTACTTACCTTTACTTTCAGCTAATAATTTTTTAAAAATTGCGACAGCTTGGTGATCTTTGCTGCTTCGGTTGCCTTTCCGTCTGTCGGCTGACATTATTCTGTTTCTAAAAAGTCCTCATCTGAGTAAATCCGTACAGGGATGCGCGAACTAGAAGGTTGTTTGCTTACCGGATTTTAAATGCGCATTCTTTCGTAACTGTTGTTTTTCCTGGCGCGCGATTATGGTGTCTGCCAATTCTTGCAAAATTGTAAGCTTAGCAAATTGTCTCTTCGCCAAAAAAATAACCCTTATTTGTGTGAAGGACTGGACTCGGCAAAGCGTTTTAACACATATGTGCATGCAAAGCGAACAGGACCATGTACCAGATGAAAATGGCGTTTGCAAATATTACTGCTCAACAGTTTTCTCAGATCTTCAAAGTCTACATTCGACCTTATCTAGAGTATGCCGCAGTCATGTGGTTTCCTCATCTTATCAAAGATATTACCCTATTAGAAGATGTTCAAAGACGAGGAACGCGTGCCGTTGGTAATCTGCGTGACCGCTCATACCATGCAAGACTAGAAATCTTACAGCTACCAGAGAGATAGACTTATTCGTGGTGACCTAATTTTTACTTATAAGGTGTTAAGTGGTGATAAGTTTTCGGTAGATATGTCCCAATTGTTTTGTGTAAGTGCTGATGAGAAATTACGCGGCCACACGAAAAAACTGAAACGCGAAAATTTTAAAACAACACCCAGGCAACATTTTATCACAAATCGGATCTTTCATAAATGGAATTCCCTGCCAGAAAATGTTGTAACAGCTACCAGCGTCAACAACTTCAAAAATGGTTATGACAGATTATTCTCAAGTTCATTAATTTAAAAATACCTTCGAATTATCTACTATTGTATTTATGTTCATTGTTCTTTACGAAACATGTATTCCCGAAACCTATTGGACACTATTATTACAAAATTGTGATTTTTGTTCTCGTGTATATTATATTGTATTTTGTACACATATTTATTTTAAAAGTGTCATAGGTTATTATAAACCTCGGCTTTGTATAACTATAATAATAATAATGTTTGGAAAGCCGGCGTGTATCAAGCTAGAAAGGGCACTACGAACAGAATGTACATGTTTCAATGATGGAATCACTACCAACGATTTTTCAAAACGGGGTAAAGAACATTTCGTTTAGTTTGTTTTGTCTCTCTGTATCTGTATTGCCTTTCTGGAGTTGTTTGTTATTGGAGCGACCCTGCGTTTATTAGTTTTTTATTGTCTTGTACCTACTTTGATTTTAATTTCTTTTGTAGTCTTCTTGCTTCTGTAGACTCTTTCAATTTTTTTTGTCCGAAATATTCTCGTTCTGACCGTTTTGATTTCTACTATATGTTGTATTTCCATAATGCCGTTCACATTTTCCTTCTTGGTTCAACTTCATAAGATAGCCATTTCAACTTTGTTTCTTATTGTAGTATTTCCATTGTTTCTACTTTACTGGGGAATGATATTTTTCAATTATAGAATGCTAATAATATTTGATTACATTATTGTCATGATTGAATAATTAAAGAAAAACTGTTTAAGTGATGCTTGTATCCTCAGTTTATTTTAGTCTTAGTGTTATCGTGTTAAGCTTCGCTCAGCTGATTTATTATTATTATTATTATTATTTCGACTAGAATTTCAGAAGCCACATTCTGCCATCGAAAGCTTTTTCGTAATATTGCAGTTGGTATCATCGACTCGTTCCTCGTTTTGATTAAGGTTTTAATAGCCTGAACATAGTCGTTTATAGTAAAGCTTGATCTAGAACCAGCTTGTTCTTGTTGCCGTTAAGTATCTAGTTCGGTGGGAATCTAATGCCCAATTATAAATTATTTCTTGGTAGTGGTTAAGTTGTTATCCATTAAGATTGAATTTTAAATGTTTCTTCTTTTTCCCATTTTCATTATTTTGTTATTTCATTCATACTTTCCACTCATATCTACAACTTTAAGGTAGGTATACTTACTAGGTACTCTTAGGATGTCCGCATAACGCGCTATTTTACCACTTGCATTAGGCTATATTGGGATATGAACAATTTATTTCCTCGACCTTTCGACGCTGTCGCTTTCTATATAAAACCGAATCTATATAAACTATACACAGAAAATTTTCATTTTAGCTGGGTCATAATAGATCGTCTTTAGGAACTGACGCAATTTCGGAGTTCATGAATGTTTTAAGCAATTTTCTGGCCGGAATTCGGCTTTCTAGCGTCATAGTCGCAGCGTGGGCGAAACTGATGCCCTTTGCTTTATGATTAGTACTTTTGTTTCAGAATATAAAGGGCTCCATTTCAGTTTATTAAAGAAACTACAGTATCCAGACGCAACATAATAGAGAAACGGATACGGCATACTGAACTATTAACTACTTTCGCAGATATTAGTTGCAAATGTGTATCGTTCGGTAATACACAGTTTGATGCAAATGCTCAAAAATTTGTTATCGTTCGGTAATACACAGTTTGATGCAAATGCTCAAAAATTTGTTAAAGTAGTTATTAAAGCGCTGCAAACAAAAGTAGTCTTGATCGTGTAGTTATTTTGAGAAAGAATTTCGTAGCTGCTTGTTCATGCTTAAAATTATACTGTCAAATCAGGAAGTGGCTGTTGTATTGATTGTTTCTGTTTTAAATACCAACTATAGTATTTAACATTACAAGCCAGGTAAAACAGTTTTTACTGGCGATAGGATTGGGATGACTGGCGAGCCGTTAGGCGAGCCTGTCATATCCTTGAGCCAGTAAAAATGGTTACCTGGTGTGTTTTGTTGAATATTTTATTTGTTTCTCACTTGTAAATAACTAGAAATTTACCATTAATTCAAAATGTCTAACTGACAAGCAACTAAATTTATCAATATGACACATACTAAGGAAGACAACTCTGGCTTTGCACGCTATCATTTATCTATGAGCACGCTTGTAAAATATAACTGGCTAGCCAGTAAATTTTTTACTGGCTAGCCAGTTAAGAAACATTTTCAAGGTGAATACAGTGACTTGATAAATTGATGTTTACAAGTGAGGAACAAATAAAAACTATTACAATACGCAAGTACTAATTGAAAATATTTTATGCCAGCGGAAAATCTTTTGGAATAAGATTAACCACAAATGAATACATTTGGTTTAAATGCAGCTTTATTATTCGATATTTCAAGGGTGGCAAATAATGTTTGTAATTTTTTCTTATTTTTTAGAAGTAGGTTTACAGCCAAAGAGAAAGCACAAATGCATAAAGAATGGATACCCTGGTCGCTCTTTGCCAGTCGCATATTTCTTGCGTGGCAAGCCATCCTAGCGTGCGTTAAAAACAATAAATTCCTGTGTCTAGTTACGGTCGCGTTTAATCAAGGTGCGTGCTTCATTCACAAAATTTAGAATCAAATATATGGAAGTTAAGAAAGCCTTAGGTAAAATGAGCGTTTAAAACAATAAAGAAGCCGACCTGCTATTGACTAATTAAAATAATTGATGGTAGTAAAAAAATCGCAGATCAACCCCCCTACCGTTTATACACCACGGCAGCTCTAAAAAACTCTTTACTCACCGCAATGGCCCTAGCTAACTCAAATATCGGCGGCCTTAGATCGTAGGTTCAAATCATCAGCTATGCACCCTGGAATGCCTTCAAAAAAGGAAAGGAAATGGGCGCCAGAAATCAAAAGATTTCGAATAATAAGAGAAAATAAACTGCAAGTGACTAGCGTTTAATTAATAATCAATAATAGAAAAGTCTTGAAATGTCAGTAGTAAATTATCAGAATAATTAAAATGCAAACAATTTTATAACAACATTGTGTACGTGAACTGAAGGTTGCGACACGCATAAAATTAAAAACCCCTTTCGGGTTATTTTAATAACTCTAAATTCAAATTATTCATGGATATGCATACCTCAATCATTTAATAATACCTTCTGTTTAGGCTATTGAAATAAAAAAGCGTGACTGTACCTGTTACAGAGGGTCGAAATACACATCAAAATAGCAACTTTAAATACAGCATAATTAAATATAAGTATAAAAATTTAAATGTAAAACAAGAGCATGTATGAAATTAAACGTTACATGTAAATAATGGCAAAATGTATAAATTTAAATTCCAAATCATTACGGGTTTAAAATGTTTAAATGGAAAAACCAGGTATTCAAGATAAGTTGATAAATAATTCCGGAAAAGCACTAACTAACCTCGAAACATAAGCTGGACGTAAACGGCAACAACCCTTGTTGAAATCGCCATGGATGCGCCGAAAATTGCGTCGAAGCATCTCCAAAAGGCGGCAAATACGCCGAACCCAGCGGGTGTCGAAAGTGCGATGAGGTTAGCGACTTGGCCTCCGAGATAAACTCGTGGTTGAAACTGATAATTAAGAGCTAAGGAAAATATAATTACTATGGAGATAATAAGACAGAAAAGCGCAATCGTACCTGATCATAATCAGCCCTTAGAAACACACTGCTCATTGAAATTGGTTGAGCGCACGTAATTTGACATAATTAAAATCAAACCTCGGCCGCGCGAAATGCGCCGCCTGAGGCGAGAAGAATAAGTGCCTCTGACGAAAATTTCGTTTCTAAAGGGAGACTCGCACTCTGATAAGGGATAGCGCAGGTCGAGAGGGCATCGTGCAAACGATAGGAACTTGATCCAGGTATAAAATACGCTGCTTTGGAAAATAGAAGAATTTGAAATGCAAAAGCATTTTTAATTCAACTAAAAATATACAGGTTAGGCTTGAAATAATTGGATAAATGGCGAAACAATTAGGCTACGCCAAAAAATTGTTTCACGTTTTCAATTATAATTTGTAGTTATGGAAAGTAGAAGTATTTTTACGCAATGGAAACTTACTTAGACGAGTACTAAATTTAAAAAAGGCCTTTTACCACCATTATACCGATGGGCCAAAATTATACGGGCCAGACCATAATTATGCCGAGTGTTTCACTTAAGGTGCGAATATAGGGAAATAGCATGGGGAATCCTATATATGACCCCTGATTCCAGATTCCTGCTTGCCGCTTAAATTGATAGGATTGATAGTGGTATCAATCGAAAGAGAGAAAAAATGCGCTTAATTTGATGCTACTCCACTTGAATCTGATGCTTGTTTATGATAGAAATAGCTTAAAAACTGTAATAAATAGTTTGAATTTTATTCACAAAAAACAGACCCGCCATGATCAAATTTTTTTATGCCAAAATAAATTTTATTTTCAGTCAGTTATAAATTCACGTATTTAACTAATTGGTATGAATAATAATGTTAAATATTCTAGTTAAGAGAGGGTATTTATTATTAAAAAGTTTACATTGGCATCAGTTTACGCACAGTTAGTGATTTATTCTCTGTGAAATTTAATAGTCTACCTATTCCATCTGTATCAACAATTCATAATAGTCTAAGAGCTGGTGACATTTTTTAGTCATAATTTAGTTAAGGCCTATTTTTTGAGAGAATGTTGCTGAAGGCATGTCTAAGTGTCATCTGCAAGGATTCTTCTTGATAGCGGTATCGGATGGAGGCAGAACAACCCCAATTTTCACTGTAAGTATATGTCACATTCGAGGTTAGCGGGTTAGCTTTTGCGTCAGTCTGTGTCAAAAATGACGGAAAACGTAACCTGTTAACCTCGAATTTGACATATACTTGCAGTGAAAACTGGGGGTGTTCTGCCTCCCTCCGATACCGCTATCAAGGAAAATCCTTACAGATGGCACTTATACATGCCTACAGCAACATTCTCTCAAAAAATAGGCCTTAACTAAATCATCACAAAAAATGTCATCTGCTCTCCTACTATAAGTCTGTGACAAAATTGAAACTATAAGCAAATTTATAGCAAGTACTCAAAGAGTTCTCCATTCTGCTGTAAATAATATCCCAATCTGTTATAAAATGCCTGCCTTACATTAGTCAACTGTCTATCTGTGATTAGCGTACACGTCGCAACGATTGCTTCTCGCAAAGGGTCAACATTTGGGTGGCGTTTTCTGTAAATTTTGTTTTTTAGATGACCCCACAAAAAGAAGTCGCATGGTGTTAAATCAGGAGATCTTGGGGGCCAGTTGATAGTGTCACCGCGACCAATCAATTAGGAAAGTCATCACTTAGATATTCCCTCACATTCAAATTCAAACCGTAATGCGCTGAACAGCCATCATGCTAAAACCAAATCTCCTGATTTTCAAGTGCAACTTCTCCTAATGCAGGGCCAATTTGATTGATTAAAAGTTCTAAAGAGTCCGAATTTAAATTTCCAACTATTTCAAACGGCCCAATAATGTTATTGTTGAAAATATCAGCACAAATATTAATTTTCTGCGGGAACTGCGTTCTTGTTTCAAGAGCTATCCGAGAATTTTCTCGGGCCCAGTATCGAGTGTTCTGCGTATTCGGTTTATTATTAAGTGTGAACGTACATTTATCTGTACAACATATTGACCGCAAAAAGTGCCCATCTTCGTTTGAGCGTTCCTACATGACTTCGCAGAATACGCGCCTGCTTTATTCATCGACTAAGAATATCTCTTGATGACAATGAGGTATGTAGGGATGATAACCATGCTTCTTCAGAACCTTATGCACTGACCGTGTCGGTACGTTGCACTCTCGAGCAATACATCTTATGCTGGTTGTTTGATCGGCATTTATGAACCCCAAAACACTTTCTTCCAGCTCATCGTTGGTTCTTGAATTCAGCTTGCCTGTAATGTTAATGTCTCGATTGAATATTTGTTTAAACTGCAATTTTGAAACTACCTTTTGAATCACCTGCTGCTACACTGCAGTTTCAATTTTTTTCACAAACTTGTGAATTGTTGATACAGATGGAATAGGTCGATTAATAAATTTAACCGAGAATAAATCACGAACTGTGCATAAACTGACGCCACTGTAAAATGTTTTGATAATAAATACCCTCTCTTTATTAGAATATTCAACACTATTATTCATTGTAATTAGTCAAATACGTGAATTGAAAACTAACAGAAAATAACATTTATTTTGGCATAAACAAATTCGATCATGGCTTGTCTGATTTTTGTAAAATGCAAAATATTTATTACAGTTTTTAAGCTATTTCTATCTTAAACAAAGAAAGTAGTATCAAATTGAGCGCGTCTTTTCTCTATTTCGATTGATACCACTATAAATTCTATCAATTCAAGGGACAAGCAGGAATCTGCATACATACCTACAATTTCCCATGCTATTTCCCTATGTTCGCACCTTAAGTGAAATACTCGATATAAGGCGAATTTACGATTGCCTAAAAATACGCCAAGACCGATGGCCAGCCGATCTAGGGTACTCTGATATTGTTTAAGTAATTGTTCAACGCAGACGAGGCATCCACGCCTAGTGTAATTTTTTAAAATTAATTATTATATCACAGATAGAATGTATGAGGTACTGTTATTCTGTGATTAATTCAGGTGATAAATTCAGAGTTGAAAAACAGGATTTTTAAAGATTAACAGTACAGTAAAAGAAGGTAGTTCACAAAGTAAAACGCATTCTGAAGAAAGAAATAATTTCTTCCGAACAAACTAACTCAGTAAAAAAAAGATGCAACCAAAAATAAAACTATTTTTATGTCAAACAACAAAATTCAAGAAGTTTAAATTAGCTCGTGTTCAAAGAGCCTGCCTTCTTGCGCTAAACAATATCCTAAGCGATCATAGAAACTTTGCACATTGGCCGACGACGTATTACTGCTAGTACTCTGAACAACCTTTTTAATTTTTAAACGCAGTTCTTCAGATCGTTAGTTGTGGTGAAAGCGACTTTCCAGAGGAAGTTTTATGCATTTCTGTCACAGTTTCACAAAATTCCATACTTCTGAAATGGCCAACGGGAAGAATATCGCAGCTAAATCTATTAGCTTTGCAATTTATTTAAATGAATAATCTGGATAGTCATTAGCGATAATACAAACCTCTTTTAAATTCCTGTCTTCATTGGGAACATTAGGTCTTTTGTGATTTTGGGAAGAAACACATCCAAAGTTTCTAAAATTTGAAATAACTCCATGTAACGTTGATAACGACGAAGAACGCCTATTTTCAAATGTTGTGAAAGAAATTTGAATTTCCCGGACCGTTGGACCCTGATAATACCATTTTACAATTTGCACTGATCTGTTGTTTCGTAGTTATCGATTTTAAGATAGAAATGACAGCAGATATCATCTACTGACAAAATACGCCAACTGTCCAAGTCAAATTCTCGGCATTTGTAAATTCGACATATCGTCTGCCGTGTTCGTAGTAAGGAAAATCTCTCTGTACATTATAACATCAATGAGATAACGTGAACAACAAAACAGAATGCATTGCTTGAGTAAAAAGAGATAAATATAGAAGCAAATATTTTAGTAGGTTCGTCGCTTATTTTAATTATGACATGTGCCAACTAAACATGCCTACTAAGATTTGTTCGTATGGTCATCACTTTCCTACTCAAGCATTCTATTTTGTTATTCATGTTATCTAATTGCTGTTATATAGAGATTGTTTCACTTGTCACGGTATAAAATTGTCCTTACGACACCCGCTGATAGGCGAGTATCGGATGCTAAACAAATCCGGGAAATGGGGCACGCTCACTCTGGGATTTCGATAAAACAGGCTAAAGGCCTCGGCTCGGATGCGCTCAGGGAGATGGATGCGCTCAGGGAGATGGGCGTGGTTCACAACGATACACCACAGGGCAAACGTGACGTGATATATGTAGGTATCGAGATTCCAACGTTCAACCGGACCTGGAGAGTCAAACGGGGCGAGGAGTACTCAAAGTACTACTTCGGGAAAATACTCAAATAACTATTTCGGGAAAATACTCAAATAACTATTTCGGGAAAATACTCAAATAACTATTTTGGGAAAATACTCAAGTAACTATTTCGGGAGCCAAGGTGCAGTCCCAGACGCGACCACCTACCTGGAATGCCTTTCCTCCGCGTCCGTGCCTCACCTCACAGCTGTTATAGCACAGTGACACAGTCATCCTGTATCAGACATGCACAAGACGCAACAGATACAAAAAAAAGACGATAAGGTTAATACATCTATTGTATCACAGTTAGTGACCTATCAAACACATTACAAATCACAAATGTAGCAACTCGAAAAGGTAGCTTATTCAGTGCGACCAGCTGGGAAAAGCGCTTACTGTTAATGGGGGGAAGGGGGGGGGGCGCACAGTCGAGCCGGACACCAGATCCAGGCCGGAAGTGAAGGGTAAACGTAGGCTTGAGCCCAACGGCGGTACGCCGGGACGCGTAGGAGCAAAGCCTGAATTTGGGCCCGAGTCATCCGAGCGCCCTGTATTACGACCCACAAAGCCACACAAATTGGCAGTACGCAGTGATAGATTTATGCAATAAATGCGCTACAATTAGAACGGGCTGACGGAATGTACGTTGCACTGCACTATCTCACAAGCGATTTTACGTAATGCATGTGATATTGGTAAAGTTGGCGTTAACGTGCCACAGTGAATTTTAGACCGAGTGTACGTCGCACTAATATTGTATTTACAGCAAAGTTGAATGCAGGAAGCGGCGTAACTAAAGTTAGCTGACCGAGCAAGCGTTGACTCGCAACAGTGAATTTTAGGCTGAGTGTACGCCACACTAATATTGTACTTACAGCAAATTTAAATGCCGGAAGCGGCGTAATTAAGGCTAGCTGACAGAGCAAGCGTTAATCCTCAACAGTGAATTTTATGCAGTGTACGTCGCACTAATATTGTATTTACAGCAAATTTGAATGCAGGAAGCGGCGTAATTAAAGCTACTGGCGGTACAAAGGTTATTACAGATCGTTACCTTGTTAGTTCGCCGATAGCGAACGAGGAGGCACCCCACATAGTAGTCGAACAGGCACCTTGCACCAAACGTGGCTAAAGCGATACAGGAATTGGCTGAATGTCCTAATGGATCCCCTTTAGGATTGAAATTTTGCGTTGACCTACCTTGGTTATGCAAATTGCTGACAACGTAGCCGTTACATGGGTAAATACAGAGATTCTGCTCCCGCATAATTAGCAATGGCAGATTAATTGACTATACAAGCCACATAACACCGTATTCCCTGCAGCGGCACGTAAGAAGAGACCGGACTGCCACCACACAAGCTCACTCAAACACGTCTCTCTGGGAACTGCCAAGAGGCAAACACAGTTCAGATGAACACCGAACACACTGTAACAGCACAAACGGGAACGGCCGACGCCCCCACGTCAAGCACGGGGACTCCTCACCAAATCCTAAATTCCAACTTACTTTTTCGACGGCTCGGGGCTGAATCAATCCAACGGTCGCCAACGACCAGCTGGGCTCGATAAGAAATCGCCTCAACCAATCACAGCTTCGAATGCGCTAGACATGCAGCTGTTTACCGCGAAGCACGCCGTAGCTATCCTTGTCGCACCCACAGGCTGAGTTTTTAAATGTTCGAAATATTGAAATGTTTAACAACCAACTGCCGAAACAAAACTAGAAGGGATTTCCAAAATGCCACAAATTAGCGACAATAATGCCAGGGGTCTACAAAATCATTATGCTTACAAAAATATAAAAAAATGGAATTGAAATACAGTCAAACTGCTCTGAAGGCATAGATTGTTAATTGAGTTGCTAAAGACTGCAAAATGGCCTGACACACTTAAGGTGCGAACATAGAGAAATAGCATGGAAATCGTATAGATTGTCGCGATACGCCTAGCGTCGGGGTTTTTAGCTTGACACAGATTACAAGCTACACTGATTAAAGACACGACTTGAAAAATTAAAGACTTCAGTAGATTAAAATACGTTTATTTGCAATTTAGTCGTCTCGGGAGCGGTCTGCTCGCTATCGATGTCAGTTAAAATCTGCCTTCACCAAAATTCACGCTTTTATAGGAAAGCTTGCAGGGGGCTATTTAGGTCATGGAAACCTAAAGACAAAATCGGTTCCACGCATAATGACACGTATAAGTCATAATGTTTACTATACTGTTGCGGCCCTATTTGGCCTGCGAAATTTCTTTCACCCGTACGGCACGTACTTCCAAGAACAGATAATTTGCTAAACTCGCCCTTACATAATTACATTTTATTTTAGACACTAAGTAATATTAATTACTAACGTATATTCTCAATATCGTCTAATGTTACAAGGGTAATGTTATAGTTAGGATTCCTAACAATATGTAGATTCCTGCTTGCCGCTTGAATTGATAGGATTGATAGTGGCATCAATCGAAAGAGAAAAAAATGCGCTTAATTTACTATTACTTTACTTGAATTTTTGCTTGTTTAAGATAGAAATAGCTTAAAAACTGTGCTAAATATTTTGCGTATTTAACTAATTACTATTAATAATAATGTTGAATATTCTAGTGAAGAGAAGGTATTTATTAGCAAAACGTTTTACAGTGGCGTCAGTAATTAATTAAATATCTGAATTGACAACTGACAGAAAATAACATTTATTTTGGCATAAACACATTTGACCATTGCTGGTCTATTTTTTGTGAATAAAATGCAAAATATTTATTACAGTTTTCAGGCTATTTCGATCTTAAACAAGCAACAAATTCAAGTAACCTCTTGTTCTTCGTTCTTCGCGAATTAAGTTAAACATAATCACTTGCGCTGCTCTCCCAGTGTCCCATTGAGCTAGTTGGGCCTCTTTCCTTGCCAACAGGTAGTGATTATCGTTTCCACTCGTAGTAATATAGAACATAATACGGTAGTACACTCTGTTTTTAGTTTTGTTTTACCTAATAATGATAATTTATGTAATTTTTACTACTTTTCACAAAAGTTGGTGCAACAGTAGAACTATTTGTTTTTACTTGACCTCAGCGTGTAACAATTTTTGTATGGTTTACGCTTCGACAGGTCTTACATTACTTTATGCAGCTAGAAGAAACATTTTATATAAATATTTATATATTACATTTTTAATTGTTTTTGAATGTGTGAAACTAGTTTTCAATTACATTATCAAGCATTGGCAGCTAGATATGGTTCTTTTTACTTCCCTCGTCTAAAGGACGAAGGAAGTATTGTAATCGCAAAAAAATCACCTTCCGAGATCTCTTCAGATCTTCAGGTTTCAGAGTGCCTAGTTGACGAAAAACAGGTTTTCTCAATTCCGTCTGTCTGTCTGTCTGTTGGCAGTATAGTTCAAAAAGTATTTGTTGGAGGAAGACGGTATTTTGCATACATATTATATATCTACCTCGCATGAAACCAGTACAATTTCATACAAATATATACAGGGTAAGCACCTTAAAAAATAAAATTTTGCACACAGATCAGGCCTAACACTTGACGAAAATAGAATCCAACAAATACAAGATAAGGTCGCAAAACATTCAAAAAGTTTCAACAATACCACCGTTCGCTTAAATACAGCCGCGGGTCGCACACATATCAGCGGGCCTGCATGGCTCAGTTAAATAAATCTATCTGATTATCGACGGTTTTTAATTATTTACTAGACAATAAGATAATCCGACCGTCACGGTCGTCCTACGTGAGTCCTATTCTCTTAGTGGTGAAAAAATATGGCGGCCATCGCATGGACGTCGATTTCCGCGCTCTCAATAAAATCACCAAAAAGGATAAGTTCCCCCTTCCATTAATTGAAGATCGGAAAGGCTGCGAAAAATATTAGAGAGATTGCGACATCATAACTTGACCCTAAAATTGTCAAAATGTTCATTTTTTCTAACACAAGTTGAGAAATTTCTGAAAGCGGGATGAGGCTTGGGTTACAGAAAATAATAGCGGTTCAAAACATGCCAGTATCAATTAACATTAAACAAGTGCGTCAGTTCCTTGGTCTGGCAGGGTATTTTCGTCGATTTATTGAAGGTTTTGCACTCTTAGCAGAACCGCTCATACGCTTATTGCGGAAAGATGTAGCTTGGCGATTTGGACCTGAACAGCTAGAAGCGCTTAATTTTTAAAGGTTTCTTAACCTGAAACAATAAGAAAGCCGACCTGCGATTAATTAATAAAATAAGCAATGGTAGTAAAAATCGCAGATCAACCCCCCTACCATTTATACACCACGGCAGCTCTGAAAAACTGTTACTTAAATTATTCTCCTTAGCATAGAATTTCGGCTTAGACCGCGTAGTATTTGTATATGAACACCCAGCATTTTCTGGCTTAATGTGCCTTGCACGTTGTGAAGTCGAGCAAAAACCCGCGCGATGGCCATGCTCTTTGGTGGCTCGTGTTGTTTGAGTATCTTGAGAACGAGGATACTTAGGCAGATTTGGCCGTTTTGCTGTTTGTGCATCCATATTCACTATGGATGCACAAACAGCAAAACGGCCAAATCTGCCTAAGTATCCTCGTTCTCAAGATACTCAAACAACACGAGCCACCAAAGAGCATGGCCATCGCGCGGGTTTTTGCTCGACTTCACAACGTGCAAGGCACATTAAGCCAGAAAATGCTGGGTGTTCATATACAAATACTACGCGGTCTAAGCCGAAATTCTATGCTAAGGAGAATAATTCGAGTAACCGCGAAAGCCTCAAACAATACATAACTGTTACTTACTCACCGCGATGGCCGACTAGCTCAAATATCGGCGGCCTTAGATCGTAGGTTCAAATCATCAGCTATGTACCCTGGAATGTCTTCAAAAAAAGGAAAGGAAAATGGAAATGGGCGCCAGAAATCAAAAGATTTCAAATAACAAGAAGAAAAATAAACTACAAGTGACTAGCGTTTAATTAATCATTAATAAAAGTTTTGAAGAGTCAGTAACCAATAATCAGGATAATTAAAATGTAAATAATGTAATACCACAATTGTGTATCTTAACTGAAGGTTGCGACACTCATAAAATTAAGAACCCCTTTCGGGTTATTTTAATAACTTTAACAAAAACACTCGTGGGATAAGCTTATCACAGTCATCTAATAAAACCTTCTGTTGGGCTATTGAAAATAAATAGCGTGACTGTACCTTTTACATAGGGTCGAAACACACATCAAAAATAGCAAAATTTATAACTGGGCATAATTAACTATAAGCATGAAAATTTAATGTAAAAAGCAAGAGCATGTATCAAATTGAACATTACATTTTAATAATTGCAAAACGTATGAATTTAAGTTTTAAATATTGACGGGTTTAAAATGTATAAATGGAGAAACCAGATATCAAAAACACGATAAATCTCGGAACAGCACAACTAACCTCGCAAAATAAGCTGGACGTGAACGGCTACAACCCTTGTTGGAATCGCCAAGGATGCGCAGAAAATTGCTGCAGAAGCATCCCCAAAAAGGCAGCAAAAGCATCTTCAAAAGGCCGCAAAACGCCGAACCCAGCAGGTGTCGAAAGTGCGATAAGGCTTGGCCTCCGAGATAAACTCGTTGTTGAAACGGAACTGGTAATTAAGAGCTAAGAACGAATTTAGTTACTATGGAGATAATAAAACAGAAAAGCGCAATCGTACCTGATCATAATCAGCCCCCAGGAAACACATTGCCCAATGAAATTGGTTGAGCGCACGTAATTTGGCTTAATTAAAAACAAGGCTTAGCCTCGCCGGTATCGGCGGGCTCAAGCGAAGACAGCAAAATGCCCGGACGAAAAATTTCGTGCCCGAAAGAAGGCTCGCACTCCGATAAGAGATAGCGGAGGTCGAGAGAGCATTGCGCAAACGATAAGAACTTGATCCAGGTATAAAATACGTTGGTTTGGAAAATTTACGAATTCGAAATGCAAAAGGATTTATAATTTAACTAAAAATATACAGGTTAAGCCTGAAATAATTGGATAAATGGCGAAACAATTAGGCTAAGCCAAAAAATTGTTTCACTCCCCACGGCCAAAAGAAATAAAAAGGTTTAAATATGAAAACATTAAAAAAAATGTAGGAAACCATAGGATTCGAGAATGAGATCGATGATGCTAACACCAAAAGCGAAACGCTATCGAAAAAATCCTCTTTCGAGAAGATAAGCCAAGGGAAACAACCCTTATAAATCGGCTTAAAAATAACAGGGGCACCACATAGGACACCGCCAAAAAAAATAGACGTGCTGTCTAAACCGGACAGAAGCCTAAAAAACTGCTAAACACAGCAAAAACTGACTGCATCACATAGGACACAATCCACCTTCCTACAAACATCCGAAAAACTCACAAAAATCCGAAAAACTCGCACCGCATCATCATCACTCACTCCAAATCTAAAATAACCCAATATCAAAAAAGTATGAGAGTAAAAAAAATTATCTTCAAAAAAATGAAACACAGTAAGTACTGCGACAAAAAGATTCGGGTGAAAACCCAGGAAAAGATCCTAAAAACCATATGCCCGCCCCGAATTTAGGTAGAGACCCCAGAAGCCGAAGGGAACGACCGCAAAACCACCAAACCCCGCTCGGGCATTCAGCCAGTCGTCGCAGCTAGATGGAAAAGGCGCGCCCGGTGACGGACTGAATGTAGCTCCCTCACTGAGTCGGATGGCAACACAATCGCTAGCCCCAACCCCCAGAAATCTCCACAAGGCCGAAAAAACCAACCCAAATAACAATAAAATGAAAAAAACCCGAAACAAGTATAAACTCGTCTCAAAAAATCACATAAAAAACAACATAGCTAACAAGCTATGAACAACGACCTGAAAATCAAATCGGTCAAGGTCCTAAGCGAACACAAGCATGAATGGGGAAAGCACTCTTAAAAAAGTCCCAAAATATGGAAAGAAACGAGCCCAACTGCTAGCGTTGCTTAGAGAGAGAACAAGATGACGTTGCTCCTCAATGGTGACCTTCCCTGCATGCCCAACCTACCACCCTATACGTTACAAAGGGGAAGAACTAGATGATGACGTTCCCAAACAGTGACCTTCCCTGCATGCCCAACCTACCACCCTAGCAAGAAACAAAAAGCACAAAAAACAAGTTTTTAAAAGAGACACTGTAGGTGTTTCCACGGTCACAATATCCTATAATACCATAGTCCAAATTCAAATAAGCGAAGCGCTTTTGAAAAAATCCTCAAATGAGACGGAAGTAATGGCAAGAAAAAGGAAAGTGAAAAGCACTAGAATGCAAGATCCATAGGGAACATACCCTACAGCAACTTTTAAAAACAGAAGAGAAAACGGGACATAAGGAAAAGAGAAAAGGAAAGAAGAGGAAAATGAACCAAAAAACCAGAGTTCGGAAAAACTCACGCTGCCACACCCACTCATCCAAGCTTCGACTGGCTAGGTCTACCATTCCATGCCGTGACCCGGGTTTACGGAGACATGGACACGCTTAAAGAAGAGGAAACACAAAAAAGCAAACCGCCTTCAATCGTAAGGGAAAATCCGCACTCAGACAAATGCGTAAAAAGACGCAAAAAATTGCATAGAAAAAAATGCATAACAAGATGCAATAGCGCATCTAAACCGACGCAAAAAATATCTCCTGTCACGTCTAACAGAAGAAAAACCTGCACCACATCGGACACAGAAAAAAATATAGACACCCTGTTTACACCGAACAGGGGCCTAAAACGAGGACTGCCTCACATCGGACGCAGCCAACAAAAGCCTCGCATCCAAAAATCGCATCCAAAAAAGGAAATGCATAATAACGCATTCAAAAAAAATTAAGAGCCAGAAAGAACAACCCGGAAACAACCCGTCGAGACCCTTAGTAAACACAAGTACGGTGAGGCAAGTAAATAAAAATCCCAAAAATGGAGTAAACTACACCAAACCGCACAAGTAATTCACGCAGGCCCTCGACCCACCGATACGCAACCAAAGGAAGGATAAGGAAAAACCAAACATACCACACTACCAAAGCACACACGCAACCAATCAAAGAAACCATTCAGAAACGTCATTCACCAAAGCATACCCTTTCAACAAAGTCCATCACACTACCCATAAACATACCGCTAAACCAATCATTCGTCAAGAAAGATGAGGGAAGAAAAGTCAATAAACAACCGAACGAAAGGATACGTAAAGAAAGGAAAAGAAAAGAAAGTCAAATATAAATACGTGCACTACAACAAGATAAAAATTACAAAATGGCATATGAAGTAAAAATTTAAAGAGTACAAAATTAAATATTGATAAATAAAGACATCCAGGTAAACACAGCTGATGTAACTACCAAAATCGAGAGCCCCATAGCGTTGGTCGCCAGTGAAACAATAAGAAAGCCGACCTGCGATTAATTAATAAAATAAGCAATGGTAGTAAAAATCGCAGATCAACCCCCCTACCATTTATACACCACGGCAGCTCTGAAAAACTGTTACTTACTCACCGCGATGGCCGACTAGCTCAAATATCGGCGGCCTTAGATCGTAGGTTCAAATCATCAGCTATGTACCCTGGAATGTCTTCAAAAAAAGGAAAGGAAAATGGAAATGGGCGCCAGAAATCAAAAGATTTCAAATAACAAGAAGAAAAATAAACTACAAGTGACTAGCGTTTAATTAATCATTAATAAAAGTTTTGAAGAGTCAGTAACCAATAATCAGGATAATTAAAATGTAAATAATGTAATAACACAATTGTGTATCTTAACTGAAGGTTGCGACACGCATAAAATTAAGAACCCCTTTCGGGTTATTTTAATAACTTTAACAAAAACACTCGTGGGATAAGCTTATCACAGTCATCTAATAAAACCTTCTGTTAGGCTATTGAAAATAAATAGCGTGACTGTACCTTTTACATAGGGTCGAAACACACATCAAAAATAGCAAAATTTATAACTGGGCATAATTAACTATAAGCATGAAAATTTAATGTAAAAAGCAAGAGCATGTATCAAATTGAACATTACATTTTAATAATTGCAAAACGTATGAATTTAAGTTTTAAATATTGACGGGTTTAAAATGTATAAATGGAGAAACCAGATATCAAAAACACGATAAATCTCGGAACAGCACAACTAACCTCGCAAAATAAGCTGGACGTGAACGGCTACAACCCTTGTTGGAATCGCCAAGGATGCGCAGAAAATTGCTGCAGAAGCATCCCAAAAAGGCAGCAAAAGCATCTTCAAAAGGCCGCAAAACGCCGAACCCAGCAGGTGTCGAAAGTGCGATAAGGCTTGGCCTCCGAGATAAACTCGTTGTTGAAACGGAACTGGTAATTAAGAGCTAAGAACGAATTTAGTTACTATGGAGATAATAAAACAGAAAAGCGCAATCGTACCTGATCATAATCAGCCCCCAGGAAACACATTGCCCAATGAAATTGGTTGAGCGCACGTAATTTGGCTTAATTAAAAACAAGGCTTAGCCTCGCGGTATCGGCGGGCTCAAGCGAAGACAGCAAAATGCCCGGACGAAAAATTTCGTGCCCGAAAGAAGGCTCGCACTCCGATAAGAGATAGCGGAGGTCGAGAGAGCATTGCGCAAACGATAAGAACTTGATCCAGGTATAAAATACGTTGGTTTGGAAAATTTACGAATTCGAAATGCAAAAGGATTTATAATTTAACTAAAAATATACAGGTTAAGCCTGAAATAATTGGATAAATGGCGAAACAATTAGGCTAAGCCAAAAAATTGTTTCAAACCACCAGACCGATTTTTAAATTTTTCAATCCAAATTGGAAAACCGAGGTCCACACCGACACCAGTAAGGTAGGACTTGCTGCTGTTTTATGTCAAAAAGATGAGGCAACGGGTAAAAGACATGCAATAGCATATTACAGCAGACACACGTCAATTGCTGAACAACATCATTCTTACCAACTTGAAACTTTAGCAGTTATCGAATCGTTTCGCTATTTCCGCGTTTATTGGTAGGCATACAGTTCACTCTAATGACAGGTTGCATTGCAATACGTAATGCCGCAGAAAAAAAAGACTTAATTCCACGCGTGGCACGGTAGTGGTTAGAATTGCAAGTTATACTTTTGATATCCAGTATCGTTCTGGCCTTAAAATGAATCATGTAGATTGTCTCAGCCGGAACCCACCAAAAACTGTGTTATGGGTTGTAAACGTCACAGAGGGTGAATGGCTGTTGGCGGCGCAACTCCAGGACGAGACAACCTGCATGATTCGAGAGCTTTTCATGAAAAAGGACAACAGTTCTGTCAGTAAACAATATTGCTTCCAGTATGCACCTGGAAAGGTATATAGACAGTTAGAAGACGGTTTAACAAAGTGGTTAGTGCCGAAGTCTAACCGGTGGCAGATCTGTAAATTGTGCCACGATGATATGGGTCACTTTGGGTCGACAAAACCTTAGAGAAAATACGAGAAAATTATAATTTTCCGGGAATGCCTCGATTTGTCACAAAATACGTAAATTCGTGTTGAAACTGCCTCTATTACAAAGTCCCATCCGGAAAGAAACCAGGTCAACTTCATCCCATTGAGAAGATAGCAGTACCATTTCCCACTCTATATCTAGATCATGTAGGCCCATTTGTCCATAGTAAACGGCAGAACGCTCAGGTACTTGTCATAGTAGATGGTTTTACAAAGTTCACTCTCATTGAGACTGTTAAGAAGACCAAGACACGCTATGCTATCAAAGCCCTAACCGGGTTCATTGACATTTTTGGGGTACCAGTGCGTATAATCACAGATTGAGGTATTAGTTTTCGAGCTCACACGTTTAAAATGTTCTGTCAGACACATGGAATTAAACATATTTTGAACGCGGTTGCCACCCCATGTGCCAATGGTCAATGTGAAAGATACAATCGTACTGTACTGGGTTCATTAGCTGCCTTGAATGGAGGCAGAGAAGATGAAATCTGGGATACTCATGTGAAAACTGTGCAGAAGGGTATGAATACACCTGTCAATCGAGCAATCGGTTTGACCCCGTCTGAAGTACTATTTGGTACAAGGCCACGTTTCATGTCGGAGATTCTTCTTCTGAGAGAACTTGCAGAAGATATTGACCGATTAGATTTGTCAGAAATTCGTGAAAAGGTGAAAGCGCGAATAACTGACGAGCAAGGCAAACAGAAGAAAAAGTTCGACTCAAAGAGGGCAAAGGCTCTAAAATATCCCGCTGGAACTTTGGTCTTAGTTTGAATTACTAGTATACCTGCGACTGGCAATAGTAAAAAGCTATATCCAAAGTTTCGGGGACCGTACAGAATCGTGACCGTTCTATCCAATGAGCGGCACGAAGTAGAAGATCTGAGAGGCAGACGTAAACAGCGAACAGTAGTGGCTGTTGACCAAATTAAATCATGTATTACTTTAGCAGACAAGTAAGTAACGTGTGTACGGCGTCGGGATGCATGCAAGATGAGGAAAGTACGCGTATGGCATTGCTTGCTTGGCTCGACGTACGTATTAAACATCACAGCATGTAAACACCCCCGAAGCACATGAATCAGTGTGTATAGTGTCACACGTATGTAGAACACAATCAGTTGTGTTCGAAGCATACAATACACTCGAGGCACACAAATAGATGAATCAGTGTGTACAGTGTCGTACGTACGTATCTACAACACAATCAGTTGTGTTCGAAAATACAATACACTCGAGGCACAAAAATAGATGAATCAGTGTGTACAGTGTCGTACGTACGTATCTACAACACAATC
>CALNHX010005183.1:0-111960 GCA_940337035.1 Agriotes lineatus
GTAGCAATAACACAGCCATGAACATAAAACGGTGTCAATATGTAGTATTTTAACTTTTTAAGACTTATGCTAAATACATAAGTAAATATCAGTTACCGTGATTAATCCTAAAAAAACTATAAAAATTTCAATATTACAATAATTGCTCAAAATGCATCCCATTATTATTCATACGTTTTTTAAATATTTGTAGCCACCTTGCCTAAAGCTGATCCTCAAATCCTATTAAAGGATTGCAGAGCAGCATCGC
Source organism: Agriotes lineatus (assembly GCA_940337035.1). Lineage (NCBI taxonomy): Eukaryota > Metazoa > Arthropoda > Insecta > Coleoptera > Elateridae > Agriotes > Agriotes lineatus. Next base: position 251 of record CALNHX010005183.1, read on the forward strand.
GTAACGCCTTATTATTATTCAACTATTTAAAATTGTAGATAATTTTTATGCAAAATTCTACGATAATAAAGTTTGAGAAGAAGAACGAAAAGACGAAACAGGAGTGTGTTTAATAATAGAATAAAAATGATTGCTTATACACAAAATCATGTCTTCTGTCTTTCAGGGAAATAATATGTTCTATAACTTTTCGTGTTGTTTGTGCTTTGGATGACTTCACCGACATTGCCAGAGCATTAACATCTTCTTCGTTCATGGTGTTTCTTGAATATGTCTTTATTCTCTTCAGAGTGGAGAAACAACGTTCTGATTCAGTTGTAGATATTAGAGTTGTCACAATAACTTTAATAGTTTAAAGGTTTCTCTGAATGTTTTATTTAAGCCATTTTCAGACACCAAAAAACAAGTCAGCTGCGCTCTTCTCTGCCATTCTTTAATAAAAACTGTACGAAACAACCGAAATCACTCAAAATAAATAGACAAGTTTCAACTGCAACCGATATTACAGAGCACGACTCACAACACTCGTAACATTACCGTAGAAGAATGCTCGAAATCACCTGTACATTGCAATTTATTTTCAATGTCAGAGTTTGCAATATTTCTAAGAAGTTATGCTATCACGCGGTGGTCGGTGAACCGGCGGATCGAATAACATTTTCGGGAGCGCAATGTTTGTAATTTTTGCGGGGGAATAACTCGTAGAATTAGGTTCACTTGGGCCGCGTTTGACAAACTTGACTACATCTTGAAAGAGAAGAAAATACCAATAAACCTTAAACGCATGGTATACAATACGTGCGTACTACCAATTGCAACATATGGTTTTGACACTGCTACACGGGATTCAAGCAATGCAAACTAACAGAGAGCTATGGAACGATTAATGCTCGGTGTCACGTTCAGAGACTGAGCCAGAAATGAAGACATCAGACGCCTATCCAAAGGTAGACGTTGTTGAACTCATAGCACGTATAAAGTGGCGCTGGGCGGGTCATGTCGCAAGAGATAACGAAAAATGGACTCAAATGATAATACAATGGCGACCACACGAAAGTAAAAGGAGCGTGGGAAGACCTCAAACTAGATGACGAGACGACATACCGCAGAAAGGGGAAAAAATTGGGTAAAGACGGCCCAGGACAGGCGTGACTGGAAGAAAATGGAAGAGGTTTAAGTTCAAGATTGGTGGAAAGAGGCTGAACAAGAAGAAGAAAAAGAAGAAAGATTATTTGTAAATACGCGATAAGACCGGGAGTTGGCAACGCTGGCGGCTTCAAAATAGAAAGCCCTCGCGTGTCACTGCGATATCGCTGATTTTGCAGCGACAACGTTTTACCCCGTAATTCCCATATACGTTTGGAGCGTACTTCGGAGCGCCCTTAGCAGCTGCCAGCTATTAGGTCATTAGGTGCATGGACTGACATAGTACTTCTTGGATATTGTTTTACATGTTGTAAGTTGTAAGCAAGATAAACGATTGCTGGATCTTATTACTTATACCTTATTATATTACAACGGTTGGATAGATGATAATAGCTATTTATATATCTAGGGAGCAAAGGTATTAATTTCCTCCTTGTGTGAATTTAATGCCCGTCGCGTTAGCGGAAATCATTATAGTGACTCTAGATTTCTGTAGTGACATTTTGTCTCTTTCCAAATCAGCATAACGTTGTAAAGCTTTTGTGTGATATCCATGATGACATAAACACAAATGCGGGAGCAAAAAAATATTGGCTCCCGCCGGGAGTCAATAAGTTTGGCTCCCGCTGGTTGGAAATTGACAGTTTTGTTTCCTAAAACTAGGGCGCAAAAGCCGACTTGCTATATAGTGAGTAGAAAATTAGCTATTTATATATCAAGGGAGCAAAGTGTATAATTTCCTCCCGCGGGCAAAGTTTGCTGCCCGACGCAAAGCGGAGGGCCGTAATTGCACGAGGGAGGAAATTCACTTTGCTCCCATGATATATATATATATATGATTTTTTCGCCTCGCCAAAGAATGCGACTCGCTGTTTTTTTTTAACCCTTTAACGCTCTTTGGTAGACAGTTATACCACTACGCATAACAATCAATAATATTTGTTTTGAAACTTAATACTGCTCTGAAACGTCTTGTGTCCGTTCTACAGACATTGCAGTTCCTTTGTCTAATTTTATATTTTCTACAATTATTGTAGTTATAAAACCACCCCAATAAACCTTGATGAAAGTGTGTATCTGGTATGACAGTATTACCAGCGTGCATTCCGCGTCACGACTTTGAAGTGTGTACGCGCATTGGTGAAGTTTTGTGTTTGTTATTCGTTTGTGGGAGCAACTTTCAAGTTTTCAGCTGGTAAGTGTTTTAGTATAATATGTAAGGATTATAATATTGATAAGTAGTAGGAATAATTTTGTCCTGATTTTGAAAAATAAATTGATATTTGGAATCCTTTCATTTGCGTCGCAAAAATAGTCTATATTTATGTCCAATTTTTTAGTAATAACGTACGTTTTATAACATTTATTTTTGTGTTTCGAGTGTTTACAAACATATCTACTGATGATATAATCGAATTGGTTTTGCTGCTATGTTGCGCTAGGCAAATATTTACGGTCAAACCGATAGCGGTGGCATTTTAGGTGAAATATTTGAAGAAGGTCGCGGCAGCCCAAATTGTTTACGATGGGGTAGTCATAAATTTTAAACAGAACGTTAGTGTTCCACTCGGAAGGGTTTATATTATTCAGTTCACATTTCAAAAACTATTTTACTTTGTCCATTCAAGTAACTGTGTTGTTTGCAGCCACTTGAAAAATTAATTTTATTTCTGTTCAAGGCAGGTTTCTGGTAAGTGATCTAATAGTCGCTACTAACTATACTAATAAAAATATGCCAATATATTTGAACTCTTTGTTAGAAATTATACCAGGACGCTACTTCAAAATATTAAGTTTTATTTATAGCAACAGTTTTCATGCTTTTTACAAAAAAATACATATTTTGTCTCCGATTGGACAAAAAATAATATACCTTTCAGACGTGTTTGCAGGCTGAAAAATGCATGATGAACAAGAACTAACAGTACGCAAATATATTCGTAGCTAGGACGAAAGAAATAACAGAAGAAAATAGTATATTTTACAAGCGCTCAAAGTAAAAAATTTTCACGAACGAAAAAAACGTATTTCATCGCGAGTAGGAAATGCTATTTTTTCAATGAACATAATAAATTTATAATGTGTATTACATACTGCAAACCTTGCAAATTGATTTAGAATTTGACAGTTCTTTCACACTTAATTTTGTTGAAAAAAACGTGACACAGCGTAACAATAAAGCTATTAATTATTGCGTTTATTCGATCGGAGGAAAAATGTTATGTTTACTCATAAGATTGCAAATTTTTTATTGGTCGCAAAATCAGGTATTTTTTACAATTATTGCAAATAATTGCATATGGTTATTATAATTATTATTGGAATGTTGTATTAGATAGTTATATAGATATTAGTTTAATGTAATTATAATTCTTATATTTTAGCTTGCATAAGATAAGTGTAAAGATTAATTTAGAATGATTAGAATAGTTATATTTTAGATGTAACTGGCTTTTTGACAATATATACATATATATGCCTATGTATCATATGCTATTCAATAAATTAGTAAGCATTTAAATAAATAACTCGACAATATTATGAAGTGGCATTCCTGTTATATCAGTGAAAATTCACAATATGTTTTGGCCTGGTTGCTCTCTGGTAGAAAGGTTTACCAGCATATTTTGGGAAAGTGAAAATGGATTTTTGAAAAAAAAGTTGTTTTTCGGTTTCCTGGCATCTCAAAGAACGCATACGACATAAAATTTACATTTTTCCCTCGTACAGTAATTTTGCGCGTTAAAGGGTTAATTAAAGAATATCAAAATACGTGTGGCATTTTGGGTATATTGCTAATCAGGTCGTCTATGTGATGCGATCAACAAACAACGATTTGTTGTGAGTGAAAATAGAGTGCTAGTGAAAACAAACAAACCGTCGAAACATATTTTGCAGTAGATGTCAAACTATTATAAAAATGTGTAGCAGCGGTGACGACGATTCAGATTTGCCCTCTGATATTGTAGAAGAAGAAAATGCTGCAACAGTGGATTGGTTACCGGAAAAGTCAAAGGAGAAGTAGCGGTGCAGGAAAATATTTGACATCAAAAACTCAAAATTTATTGCATTACTGAAGCGTCAGGCTGCAGGTTACAGGCCAAAGAAACCCGAAACTTTCACGCGAGGAGATCTCAACTAATTTTTATTGGAAGCTCCAGATGAGTACCTACTGATGAAGGTATTAAATACAAAATTGTTATAAACAAGAGTGCCCCGTTTTAAAATAATTTGTATCCGTTACAGCTTGTCCTGGTCATAGGTATCTCAGGTGCCCGTCGCGCGTCGGTGTGACAAACTCACCAAATTGAATGTCAGCGATATTGGAGCAAAAGACGGAATTTTAATTATTCATATCCCAGATTCGAAAACAACAAATGCTAGCGCCTTTACTGGTCATTGTTTAAGGAGGATTCAGCTACACCTTTAGTGGATGCTCGAGCACACATTTTAAGCATCAAACGTCACGGGGGATGGAAGTCCACGTCTGTCGCTGAAATTCATGTGGCTTGAGTTAATTGCAAGTAAAGTGCAAGCCTCGAATCAATTATAAGAGAAACATTCTTAGAATACTGTGAAATAAAGTATTTTCAAATGCAATTTGTCATTTTTGAAATTTACTGTCAATTTTAATTTATTAAATTTAATCATTAACAGCTACAGTTTCTATGGAAATTACTTTACCTCCGGTGGGAATTTTTGATTACTTTACCTCCCGTGTGAGGCAAAGTCATCCTTTGCTCCCTCAAATAAGAGAGAAAAAAATCATTTTCAATAGAGCGAGGCGAAAATAGTATATTATTTTATTAAGAGTAAAAGTGATACTTTGTGTGGCGAGACCGGACACATCTGACTGACAAGCGTATTAAGGGCCCCACAGACATCGTTCTTTTCTGGCAGTTTTGACTGCACGGGTAAAACTGTACGGGTAAAACGGTTAGTGTGTGACCGAAAACCGTCCTTCTTGCTGGCGTTCAAAAATATCTGCCGCGGCTTGATTTTAACCCGTCCGTTTTGAACGTGCTCGTTCAAGTCTGTGCGTGTGTGTGTCACCACGGTTAAGAAGGACGGTTTTAATCAGTACCGTCGGGTTGGTTTTCGCTGGTAGAATAGTTTCTTTAATAATAAATGATAATAAACCATGAGTGATTTAAAGAACTTTAATAAACAATTTATTATTGAGTTAATAGCACTCTATAGAAGTCATCCGTGTGTTTGGAAAGTTAAGTCCAAAGAATGCTTTGACAGAGGGGAAAAAAATAAAGCCTACCAAGACATGGTTATAGCTACAGAAAATTGTAAGTCCTCATAGCTCCTTTCTGTTGCTAAAAATCTTAACGTGGCAGTGGCTCATGTGGTGAAATACTTTGTCTCATAAATCGGTCTTGCTTTTTAATTAACGGTGTTACTAAGGCGAGTACCTAGCTCTAAATATGTTTGTTTATCCATCCGCAGGTAATTAAACCAGTCTCCTGATTCTAGTTGTAATTCGTTTAAAAGATTTACGTGTGAAAATTGCCTTCGTCTAAGCAACCATTCTTAAGCCCATTTTGAACGTTTTCATTTTGAAACTTGTATAGCCACTTCCGCCGCCACTGCCAACGTGGTCGTAGTATCCATCACAGTTGATCAAGCGGTGATATCAGAAAAACTGAACGAAACAATCCGTTCGTGTGTGGCTGAAGTCGTTGTTCGTTTTTACCCGTACAGTTTTGCCCGTGCAGACAAAACTGGCAGAAAAGAACGTCTGTGGGGCCCTTTAGAGAAGTCCGGGCGAGACACACAGTCACTTTTACTCCGAATAGCATATGCTATTTTATTTTCAGACGGTCGAACTAATATAAATAAATATATATTTCAAAAATTACGATTATCGAGAAATTACGTCTACGTCAGTTCCCGACAATCAAGAAGGCCAATGTCAAAAATATTCGAAAGCTAATCAAGTTTTGAAGTCGGCGTAAAAGTTACGCATTTACCTTATCTGTCAAGTCGCGTAAGTTGTCACTTTTATGACGTTTGAAAATTAAATATATTTTCAATTACAGAATAGTATTTTCCGCCAATCGTACTAGAACTGTCACATTATTGACAAAATTTTGTTGAGCAAAGTCAAACATTCCATTACATCAGCCGTTGCTAGGTAACTTACAATAAAACTGTACAGGAAGAATTCAAACATTCAATTACATCAGCCGTTGCTAGGTAATTTACAATACAACTGTACAGGAATAATATTCCCGGCCTAGGCAGGGAATATTCGAGTACTATTTCCTATTTTTTTTAAGTACCCCTATCGATTGGCGGAAAAATAGTATGTGTATCTTGGACAAAAAGCAACATTCCCAGACTCCTGTGTTGTTGGGCTCGGCGTTCGCCTCGCCCAACAATATTCACAGTCGTTTGGGAATGTTACGCTTTTCGTCCTAGATACACAATGTACTATTTTCTAAAACCGAATTTTTTAATACTGCAAAGGGCTATATCCCAAACATTGTGGTTTTGCTTCACTAATAACTGTGTGACACTCTAAAACGGAAAAATTACATTCGGTTTGCGCAAATAAGTTCAAGTTTTGAATTTTCACTATAATTGTTTTAAAAAGGAAATATTTTTAGTATGGTTCAAATTCGTTGAACAACCTGTGGCTAAGTCTTAAAAGCTAGGTACTATTGTAGCCTGACGGCTAGTTTAATTTAATTTAAATGCTACAATCACCAGCCTGAAAACTGGTTGCCCAAAGTTAGCTCAAAAAGCCAAGATCCAAATAATAAACTCAGATAGTAACGTGGAATAGAAACACAGGATAATTTCTTATTATTATATAATAATATTTAACTGGATACATTAAATTAAACTGTATTACAACAACGCGAAATAAAAGAATAAAAATAAAATAACTCTTCTAACGGGGCGTTCGTTCCTCGACAGTTGAGCAGTGGCACACTATTGCGGAACAGCCTGTACATCAGTCCTCTCGTCACGTTGGCAACACGCCGGTCCTAAACAGGTAATTTGGCAGATTAGCTGACCGCCAGTAATGGCGGACCACAACAATACACTTGGTCTTAAAATCGTTCAATAAACAAAACTGCAGTCGAAATCAAACTAAGTTGTGTGCATACCTAGTGCGTCTGGTGGTGAAACTCCCATCGTTCAAGTGGCGGACGATGCGTTTGATTCGCTTTACTTGCCAACTGTTTTGTTTCCCCCAGGTGAGTGAATTTTGCTTAACTGTGCACCGTTTCTTGCTGACGAAGGCGGCCGCTGGGTTACCCTAGCTCCGCGAGTGCGTGCCTATGGACGGTGGCCTCGGGCTCGTTCGACCGGGACCCCTGGTGCACGCGCCTCGGCCTCGGGGATGCGAAAGTCGCCCCAGACGCGATTATCGGGGCTAATTATGTCTGCGTCGCCGTCCTGGTGCCGGGAAATTTGCTTCGCGGACGGCGTCGTCACCGGCGAGCACGACTTAGCCTCCCGTGTGCCTAAACTTTGGAGGGCGTCGTCAGCGAGTTCGGAAATACTCTGCTTATGTCCAGGTGTCTGACATCGTCGCTGTTGGACCTGGGGCAGTTCTCTAGGTCGCTAGGTGCTCGGGAAATAACGTCGGAAAGTAAATAACAATCCAGACGTGCAGGAATTCGAGGAAATCACGTTGGAGAGTAACGTAACAGTCCAAACGTGCAGGAGATTAAAAGAATAACGTCGGAAAGTAAATAACAATCCAAACGTGCAGGAATTCGAGGAAGTAACGTTGGGAAGTAACGTAACAACCCAAACGTTCAGGGGTTCAGGTAGCTGGTCGGGATACCCTCGAAAAGTCCTGGGGGACACTCCTGAGAGTACAGGTGAGACTAGAGGAGTGGGAAGATCTAGGAAATTCTAGGAAATTCTCGAAGATGCTCGAAGAGCCCGGAGGCTCTCCTGAGCGGAATCAGGTCTGGAAGAGGTTCGGGAAAAATACTAGAAAATTCTGTCTTGTCTGCGCTCCGAATTCTGCTTTTATACCTGGTGCGAGCGTAATCGGAGGTCGTTGAAGAGGGGATTCGTGCGCAGTGGTGTTAGGACGATCGCTTGCGGTGACGTCACGTCGTCCTCTCGGCGCGGAGCTTCGGTCTGTAACGTGGTGCACGACAAGGGGGAACGCGCTAATTAATTTTTAATTTACAGAATCGCGTTCGCGCTGGGCGTAACGTTACACCCTTAACTTAAATGATATGTTCAAAATTATCAGCATTCGCTTCTACACACACGTTCCCCGTATCAGAGCGATGCGGCAGCGGCATTTTGACGACACTCCCAGTAAATAATATGCATATTCACTCCTTCATTATTTTCATAAACATAAGCCATTATTGTAGCAATAACATTAAAAAAATTATAATGGGAAACTAGTTGAGAGGTCATTGCTTGACAACAGAGATAAACAAAAATAAAATTGTCCAGCCGCCTTTGCGCCAAAGTTTAGTTTTTAATTTGAAACTTTAACACCTTGTAACTCCTTTAGTTTTGATATTTCGAAAAAGTGGCAAATGAGAAAAAAAGCTTATTTTTTTAGCTTTATATCCTGGCAAAAGGAAAGAATCAACTTAAAAATCACCCTGTATATACAGTGTGTCTCCGGATAGGTTAAACGACTTTTTTAAAGGTAAACAATTCTCGATTTAAATTTTCATTTTTTGGGTTTCAGCCCTGCTTGTTTAAAGGCGAATTTCTAACAGCATTTCAGTTTTGAAAAATCAAGTTGTCCCGGCGCCGAGCTGGCCCCTCGCCGAGATGGCGGCGCCGAAGTGGCGGCGCCGAGATGGCGGCGCCGAGTTGTCCGGCTTCGCTATGAATAATATCCTAAATGTGATATTATGTATTGTAAACATAGAAATAAGAAATTTAAAATTTAGCAATGCCATGATTATTGGCGAATGTCTTTAAGTTTTCTTTTTTAACTATTAAATTCTTTATTTTATTATTTTCATTTATTAAATGATTGCGCAAAATGTTGTTATCACTTACTTATCTAATAATTTACAAAAACAACTATATCTTTTGTAATAAATGTTGTTATCACCTACTTATCTAATAATTTACGAACACAACTATGTCTTTTGTAATTAAAATGATTTGATTATACATATGCACTGTGTCCAAGATAAGGAGGGCCAGTATGGGTACCTCGTTAATAGTAAAAGATACAAATTTGGTTAAATGTGAAAAAAAGTTGTGTAATTAAAGGACTAACAAAATAACGTCGAGAAAACTTATGTGATTTTTCGTTTTTGAGTTTTAAAAAAAACCGAATTGTTCTACTTTCTATTCTATTTTTTCTGGCGTTAATATTAAAGTTACAGCAAAACTGACAACACTTATTTCAGCTATTTTTATGGACTTTGTAATTATAAATGCAAATACCACAAACAGTAGCATTGAAGTAAACTCTTCGTATAATTTTGAATTGCATACACCAAACGAAAATGTTGTAGAGAATAATTTTATGAATCATGCAAAATTAAGTTTGAAGAACTTTTCACATGAACAACTGAAAAGTAACTTCTGGGGTCTTCATGCAAAAATTTCATTGATAGACTTTAATAAGTTGAATCCTGAAATACTGTATAAACATGCATGTTAGAGTTATTAAAAATTTATTAATACTTCACTCTTTGAAGATCAGGCAAAACCTAACAGTTTTCAGAATTAATCATTTGAACATTCTAACAAAATCATAAATAAGCAGTTGAAGTTTCACTCCATTCAGAAGAAAAGGGTTAAACGTAAATTAGTATACAAGAAAACTGATAAAACCGAATCGCCTGATATAAAATATTTTTTTCCGGAAATTTATTTAAATCACATGATGATAGGTAGTTAAGATCATTTATACACAGAATTTAAGGAAGATGTGCAGTAACCTAGGTAAACTTATATTTATAAGTAAAATTGATTTTGTTCTATATTTTTTGTTTCTAGAACATAAAAGTTTGGTGTGTGTTTAATAAATAATATATTGCATATTTATTATAGTCCATTTTTAAAGAAACCTATACCTATGCTACTATCGCAATGTAAATGCAAATTTAGGTAATAAAGAAGTAATAACTATGTATGTTTTTAATCCTTAATAATCGCATATGGGCTTGGAATACGAATAATTTTTAATAGTAGTTTATTGATTATTTTTCTTATTCATAAACAATAATTAAAATCAGTAATAAAAATGATCCACTGTGGCTCATTACAAGAATAAATTACAAAGCTGAAACAACGCATGAATTGCTCTACGACACAGGTCGGTAACCAAAAATTTCTTGATTATGGACAGAAAAACTTGAAACGTAATTAAACCATAATGCCTGCTAAGTACATTGTTGAATTCAGAATAAAAAGTGGTTTGAGATTTATAATTTAAAGAAAAAAGTAAAGGGCCACACTGAATGTTTTTGTTTCTAAATTTAATTATTGTTTATATGAAAGAAAAACAATTAATTGATTAATTACTTCCTATTGAATTTTTTTTGGATTCCAGACCATCCGCGATTATCAAGGATTACAAACATGCAGTGTGGCTCATTATTTCTTCCTTTAAATTACAACTGCCAAAACAACGTATGAAATGTTTTAGAACACAAGTCCGTATCCAAACATTTCTTGATGATGTTTAAAAAAAAATACTCGAAACGTAATTAAACCATAATGTGTGGTACATTGTTAAATTCAGAATAAATAAGACTTCTAAAATTTGACATCAGAAAAAAAGGGTCGTATTTAAAAATATTAAGTTGATTATGGTTGCTCTAAGATGATACGTTGGATAAAAAAAATGAAGTAATCCTTAAGTCAATTAGAAGTTGCTATAAAGTAATTTTGTCAGTTTCGCTCTAACTGTAATATTGACTTCAGAAAAGAGAACTATAAATCCGAAAAATCGGTTTTTAATATAACTCAAAAACGAAAAATCATATCAAGGATTTCTAGGCGTCATTTTGTTAGCCTTTTAGCTATGCAACTTATTTCCTATTTAACCAAATGCGCATCTCTTACTATTAACGAGATCCCCTCCTTATCTTCGACAAACTGTATATACATCTCACATGTAATACAAAAAATGGTGGATGCAACTTTGGAATACCTATCTTAAAAGATAATTTTGATTTTTGAAAAAATATTGTCACATATAATCTCATAAGAGCATTAATTCTTTCCGGAAATGTTTTTTAGTGCGTTCCAATGTCATTTTAATTAGGACGTTGTTGGAATTCACGAAAATAATTTCCGGATATGAATCAATGCTCGAATGCAGATTCGCTAAAAAAATTGTAACGACACAAACCCTAAAAAGAAGTAATGTCTACCTACAAAAAATTTCCAAGAAATTGTGTTGTTGTCTTGGTTACGGCTCGTGAACTAATTTTTCTATTGGTAATTAATGAGTGTCTTACGTTTTTCAGTAATAATAGGACGAGAGGTCTAAATATTGCTGACAATAATTTTTGCGATTCAGATACGAGTTTCTGCGGCGACGAAAATAACGACGAGTGCTTGCACGAGTCGTTATTTTCTCAAGCAACAGAAACGAGACAACCTGAGGAGCAAAACTTGTCTGCAATATTTCGACCTAGAGTCCTATTCGTCTTGACAATTTAACTTTTCATTAAAAAAATAGTTACAGAAAAAATTGTCGCTGAAATAAAGCTCCTCGAATTATTGTCGCTGAAATAAAGCTCCTCAAATTATTGTCACTAAAATAATCGTTCGATTGGTAGTTTATTTTTAAATTGAAGAATGCCATTGGTTGGCAATGACACCAGTTAAATTGTCATCGGTATTTACTTTTATCGCATCTAACAATTAGAGTCCCTGCATATTAATATTAGTTTAATATTATACAAGGACTCTACTAACAATAATTTCCGATGCCAAAAAAATCTAAATACTATTTTAAGATGGGTATCACCCTCTGTACTGATAATACCGAGTAATACCTAATAAAATGTTTGCAATGCAATAGCACGCTATTTTTATAGCCTAAACCGGTATTAACGACACACAAAACAGTTTGGAACTACCTAAGAACTACCTTACCAGACAAAATCGGGAGAATTACACAGACTCATTGCCCTGACGATGGGCTGTAACAAAAGGTTTCGGTAAAATGCTCAGCAAGAAGGGCGGATTCTTTACGACTTGAGATTAGGGCTACAATCCAGTAAACGAGAGAAAGATCTTAAATGTTTAGCGCCACCACTTTTGTTGAAAATCCGTTTACGTAAAAGTGGAAATCATAAACGGGGCTTAAAAGGTGTCTGCAGTGCTCGACTTCCACCAGCGGCAGCATCAGGGAACTTACATTTACTTCATTTTTTTCCAAAACTCCCCTGCATTCCTTACAAAGACACCACAACACAAGTAGGCATGCAACAGTTGAGATATTAAATAAGAACGCACAAAGTACTTAATTAAATGCAATCTATTCTGTTAAAACATGAAATAATTGGACAAGTATGAAGACAAAATGAAAGGGTTAGTAAACATTTAAAATTACTTAGCGAAAACAAAGTACATCGACAATACTAGCATTAATAATCATGAGTTTGACAACAACAACATCAATTTCTACGGCGATATTTATTGAATGTTTATTAAAAGTGACACAACAAATCTCAAGTCAGGTGTGCAACGACGGTAGCTTAAATTACGCACGCACATCGTTCGAACAACGTAGCACAAAAGGGTTTACAATGCACTATAAATAACTAGGAACAAACACCTGCATTGCGAAACCCAGGGGGCCTTCGTTGATGTCCGCTGAAGCTGCTGACGACTGGTGAAACAGCTGCTGCATGAAAGGGTGTTTACGGGAGACAGAAACAGGGCTTTACGACGATATTTACCACAGTTAGGAGTTCTTCTTCTTCTTCTTCTTCTCTATAAGCGAATAGCTTGTTACTCCAGCACATCTTTCTACTTCTTTCTTGGTCTACCCGGTGATCTACTGTATTTCGCAGCTTTGTCGGATTTCCTCGCTTCGTATGTGATCTCGTTTAGTTATGCCCATTATTTTTCGCAGCGTCTTTATCTCAGTTGCCTCCAGTATTTCTTTGGTTTTTATTGTATCTGATCTTGTCTCAGCGGCATAGGTCATGATCGGTCTTATGATTGATTTATATATTCTAACTTTAAATTCTTTTCTTAGATGTTTATTATGCCATACTGTGTTATTCAAACAAACTGATATTTTTATTGCTTTCTAGGCCTGGTGTTCTACCTCCCTTACCAAGACTCCACTACTTGTAACCTCGATACCTAAATACTGTATTGACATCACCTGTTCTACAATACTTTCATTTATCTCTAATTTGTAGCGTAGCGGCTCTTTGCTGATTGTTAGAGTTTTTGCCTTTGTGTCCGACACTTGTAGTCCAAAGTTTTCACAGGATTTATTGAACTGAAATAATAAGCGCTGTAAGTCATCTTCGTTATCGGTAATAAGGGTTGCGTCGTCGGCGTAACATATTAATCGATTTTCGTGGTTTCCCATTTTATATCCGCGATGGCATCTATGGAGTGTTGTTTTTATTATTTCGTTCATCACCATATTAAATAAAAGTGCGCTTAGTGAATTCCCTTGTCTAATTCCTTTAGTAAGGTGAATTTTGTTTGGTATTAGCCCCTTCGGAGTTTTTATGTGGGTATAGTTGTCAGTGTATATGTTCCGTGTAAGGGATATCAGCATATCAGTCCATTCGGTACGTTATTTTCTTGTAGCGTATCTATTACTTGTTGAAGTTGTAAGTTATCAAATGCCTTCTTCATGTCGACAAAGCAGAAGAAAGCAGGCTTATTGAATTCTAATGCTTTTTCTGTCATTTGTCTGATTACAAATATTGCATCTAGGCATGACCTATTGTGTAAAAATCCTTGCTGGTAATCGCGCAGTTCTATTATTTCTTCTCATTTTCTAGCTATCAGTTTTGTAGTGATTTTTAAGCACGTATTCAGTAGGTTTATGCCTCGGTAGTTGTCGAGTGTTTGCTTTTCACCAATCAACACGACGTCGGGTTAAGCTAGAGCTGGTGCCTTTAAGAATCCGGTAATTAATCCGCTGAAGCCGTAATTGGAGGTTTCGCAACCCCGCGGTACGATTCTTTGACCACGACTAACTTATTTAACGCCACTTTAACTCCGACACCCATGTTCACAGGGCAGCAAAGGGTTTCCACGAAACGAAAACAACTCACAACCTCAATGGTTACAAGAATCAACGAAAAGCACACTTGTTAACTCGAGGCGTAAGCGGGAATGAATCTAGAAGACGCGGACAAACCTAACGGCTGTTGCCGCTTTCTATAACGCATCTCTCTTTTACAATACAACACGCTACATCTTCCTTTGCCCAATTGAAAGTATTGCGCCACCTAATGCGACATAAGACCAAATATTTCCAGGAAGCACGGAACGTTTCATTGCGACTTATTGACGCCACGGGGTAATCTTCTTATATATATTTCTAAAAGTCCTGACTGACTGACTGACTCATCAACGCCCAGCCCAAACCCTTGGACCTAGAAAGCTGAAATTTTGCACAGAGGTTCCCTTTATGATGTATACAAGGAATAAGGAAGGATATTTAGAAATTCAACCCCTAAAGGGGTAAAATGGGGGTTCCAATTTTGTATGGAAAAATAATATTAAATAGACATTTCGACTTGAAACTTCGTAGGAGTACTCCTAAAAACAAATAATCAAACACGTATTTCGTGATTTTCCGAAAATCAACCCCTTAGGGGGTGAAATGAGGTAAGTAAGCCTAAAAATCGATATGGGTGTCGTTATTGAAGTTTATTGGGACGTTGATTGCGAAAATGGCATTTATTTTTAAGTCCAAGACGGTGAACATGACATAAGGGAAGAAACGGGACGGGACGGGACTAGACTGGACGGAACGGGACGGACTGGACGGGACGGGACTGAGCGGGACGGGACTGGACGGGAAGGGAAGGGACGGAACGGGACGGGACGGGACGGGGCAAAGCGGGACGGGGCGGGGCGGGGCGGGACGGACGGGACGGAAAGGGAAGGAAAAAGATGGGATGGAAGGGGAGGGGATGGGATGGAAGAGGAGGGGCGGGACGGGACGGGAAGGGACGGGACTGGACGGGAGGGAAAGGGGCGGGACGGGACGGGAAGGGTCGAGACGGGGCGGGGCGGGGCGGAACATTATTTAATACACAAATAACGAACCTCGCGCGAACGAAGTCGCGGGTAAAAGCTAGTCTATACATATATAAAGGAAAGTCACAACCCTGACTAATCAACGCAGAGCCGAAACCACTGGCACTAAAAACTTGAAATTTGGGTGGAAGGTTCAATTTGTTATGTAAGGTAGTGCTAAGAAGGGATTTTTTGAAATTCGACCCCTAAGGAGGTGAAAAGGGGTAAAATGTGTTTTCACGAATTCTTCAACATCTCATACACCCGATAAGATATCAATTTGGTGTTTGCTTGCAAAGATTATCAATGCAAATACCTAGAAACGTGTTTTAGGATTTTGCCCTAATCAACCCCTAAAGGTGCACATCTGGATTGGGGGTGAATTAAAGAACCCTTCGAATATCCTATGTTTATTGAGTTAAAACATTCTTTTTTGGCATATAAATGTATTTTTGAAATATTTAGAAAGCGGTTTAAGGAAATTTGAAATTTTTTAACCCTAAAGGGGTGAAAAGGGGTAAACTGCGTTTACACGAATTCTTCAATATCTCTTACACCCGATAAGATATCAATTTGGTGTTCGCTTGCAAAGATTGTCAATGCAAATACCTAGAAACGTGTTTTAGGATTTTGCCCTAATCAACCCCTAAAGGTGCAAATCTGGATTGGGGGTGAATTAAAGAACCCTTCGAATCTCCTATGTTTATTGAGTTAAAACATTCTTTTTTGGCATATAAATGTATTTTTGAAATATTTAGAAAGCGGTTTAAGGAAATTTGAAATTTTTAACCCTAAAGGGGTGAAAAGGGGTAAACTGTGTTTACACGAATTCTTCAATATCTCTTACACCCGATAAAATATCAATTTGGTGTTCGCTTGCAAAGATTATTAATGCAAATACCTAGAAACGTATTTTAGGATTTTGCCTTAATCAACCCCTAAAAGTGCAAATCTGGATTGGGGTGAATTAAAGAACCCTTCGTATCTCCTATGTTTATTGAGTTAAAACATTCTTTTTTGGCATATAAATGTATTTTTGAAATATTTAGAAAGCGGTTTAAGGGAATTTAAAAATTTTTAACCCAAAAGGGGTGAAAAAGGGTAAACTGTGTTTACACGAATTTCTGAATATCTCTTACACCCGATAAGATATCAATTTGGTGTTCGCTTGCAAAGATTGTCAATGCAAATACCTAGAAACGTGTTTTAGGATTTTGCCCTAATCAACCCCTAAAGGTGCAAATCTGGATTGGGGGTGAATTAAAGAACCCTTCGAATCTCCTATGTTTATTGAGTTAAAACATTCTTTTTTGGCATATAAATGTATTTTTTAAATATTTAGAAAGCGGTTTAAGGAAATTTGAAATTTTTAACCCTAAAGGGGTGAAAAGGGGTAAACTGTGTTTACACGAATTCTTCAATATCTCTTACACCCGATAAAATATCAATTTGGTGTTCGCTTGCAAAGATTATTAATGCAAATACCTAGAAAGGTATTTTAGGATTTTGCCCTAATCAACCCCTAAAAGTGCAAATCTGGATTGGGGTGAATTAAAGAACCCTTCGCATCTCCTATGTTTATTGAGTTAAAACATTCTTTTTTGGCATATAAATGTATTTTTGAAATATTTAGAAAGCGGTTTAAGGGAATTTAAAAATTTTTAACCCAAAAGGGGTGAAAAAGGGTAAACTGTGTTTACACGAATTTCTGAATATCTCTTACACCCGATAAGATATCAATTTGGTGTTCGCTTGCAAAGATTATCAATGCAAATACCTAGAAACGTATTTTAGGATTTTGCCCTAATCAACCCCTAAAAGTGCAAATCTGGATTGGTGGTGAATTAAAGAACCCTTCGTATCTCCTATGTTTATTGAGTTAAAACATTCTTTTTTGGCATATAAATGTATTTTTTAAATATTTAGAAAGCGGTTTAAGGGAATTTGAAAATTTTTAATCCTAAAGGGGTGAAAAGGGGTAAACTGTGTTTACACGAATTTCTGAATATTTCTTACACCCGATAAGATATCAATTTGGTGTTCTCTTGCAAAGATTATCAATGCAAATACCTAGAAACGTATTTTAGGATTTTGCCCTAATCAACCCCTAAAAGTGCAAATCTGGATTGGGAGTGAATTAAAGAACCCTTCGTATCTCCTATGTTTATTGAGTTAAAACATTCTTTTTTGGCATATAAATGTATTTTTGAAATATTTAGAAAACGGTTTAAGGGAATTTGAAAATTTTTAACCCTAAAGGGGTGAAAAGGGGTAAACTGTGTTTACACGAATTTCTGAATATCTCTTAGACCCGATAAGATAGCGACTTGGTGTTTGCTTGCATAGGTGTCCAATAGAAGTATCTAAAAACACATTTCAGGATTTTCCCTAATCGACCCCTAAAGGTGCAAATCTGGATTCGGGGTGAATTAAAGAACCCTTTGCAACTCCTACGTTTATTGAGCTCGAACATTCCTTTTTTTGGCATATGGATGTATTCTTAAAATATTTAGAAAGTGATTTAAGGGATTTTACAATTTTACCCCTAAGGGGGTGAAAAGGGGTAAACTGTATTTTCACTATTCCTCAATATCTCTTAGACCCGATAAGATATCGACTTGGTGTTTGCTTGCATAGGTATCCAATACAAGTGTCTAAAAACGCATTTCAGGATTTTGCCATAATCAACCCCTAAAAATGCAAATCTGTATTCGGGGTGAATTAAAGAACCCTTCGTATCTCCTATGTTTATTGAGCTAGACCTGCTAGAGCATTTTTTTTTGCATATAAATGGATTCTTAAAATATTTAGAAAGTGGTTTAAGGGATTTTAAAATGTTACCCTTAAGGGGGTGAAAAACGGTAAAGTGTGTTTTCACGAATTTCTCAATATCTCTTAACCCGATAAGATATCGACTTGGTTTTTTGCATGCATAGGTATCCAATACGAATGTCTAAAAACACGTTTCAGGATTTTCCCAAATCAACCCCTAAAGGTGCAAATCTGGATTCGGGGTGAATTAAAGAACCCTTTGTATCTCCTATGTTTATTGAGTTAGAACATTGTTTGTTTGGCGTACAGATGTATTCTTAAGATATTTAGAAAGTGGTTTAAGGGATTTTAATGTTACCCCTGAAGCGGTAAAAAGGGAAAACTGAAAAAGGGTAGGGTGTTAAGTTTATCTTGCTAAAATTTATGAATACAATATTTAGTTTGTGCATATATATTTTAATTTTATCTGATTGTTATACTAAAACTGTAGTTTTATCAATATATACAAGGTGAACGACAATTACGTACACATCTCCAGGGGGTATGTGAAGCATAAAAAAAAGTTGTGGAGGATTTTTTTCGAAAGAATTTTGTTTCCTTTTTTCCTACAATATTGTTTTGCAGCGTTTGTTAGTTTAGCGTATAGAGTCGGGGGGAGGAAGGCGCCCTAGAATTCATTTGAAATTTAGAAAAATAAACATTTGTTACCCGTACGAAGAACGGGTATCTTGCTAGTAAAAGATAAGACGAAGGCACATTGCGTCACTCCGGCGAGAACCAAGTTAAATTTAGATTTGAACGCTGCCGCGATGTAAAATACAATGGGCCGGAAACCGCTGCTGTATGCGATAACCGGAATTGGGTTTGGGAAACGCAACTAAACTTTTAATTTGGGTTTACATTATGCGGGAAAAAAACTAAAACCTTAGATAAAAGTGCAGAAAAATGCGGAAAACGCTAATTCCAAAAATTGTTTTCACAATTTTTTAATGTACTACCTATAACACATCAAATGTTCGGCACAAGTTACTTCTTGCATTGAAGAGCAACACGGCAAGGAGAGCTTTCTTTGATGTTTTTCCACTTTTTCATGAGATCTTAAATGAGCTGGAAAACTAAAAATTAATGGCATAGACACTTTTTTTAAGCCATTATTTGTTTGAAGACAACTCCAAATAAGACGAATCGGTAAAATGTTTACTACATATTACCGTATGAGCATTTGGATTAAAATCATTAAGCCTCACAGTGTTCAGTGTTCACCCACACCTTCAATATATTTGGTCTTTTAAATGAAAATCTGTGAAATCGGATACCACAGCAATGTTTCTCCTGATTACTACAGTTATATGCACGTCAATATTTTACTATTTTAAATTTACTCCAGGTAAACACCACACAATTTAATTAAAATAAAACATTTAACTAGGTTGTACACTGCCACGTGCTTACTCTATATGTGAAAGAAAAGAACAGAACCCCGGATCACAGCATCTTATTCTTTCTAGCAGACGGACTGGTTGAGTTCATAATCGTCCACTGGCGTCCTCGTTCCAGTTTGTATAAAGTTCTCTGTTTTCAAGCAAGAGTAGCGAATAGATGGCGTTTAAGTAGTCAAAACCGCCAACGTTCTTAAACACATTAGGTTTGTTCGTTTCTGAATATCTTTCTGAACTGGTGTGTACTATTGCAATAAATTTGAGAAAAAAAATATACTTCTAATTTTAACACTCTTGTAATAGTGTAACGTTTTGTTCCTATTTTAAATGTAAATTTATCATAATGCGACATTATGTGCATTTAAAATTTCGCATTGCAACTTTACGAAATCTCCAGCCCGCTCGAAGTTGGAAACTCGCCGTTATGCGCGAATGAAACGAGGAGACATCCGCTGCGCATTTCCATTTCTGCCTTAATGCAACTTGACAACAAGGTATAAAATCAAATTTTCCCCCGAAATGAGAACCAGAATCCTTCTAGAAAATTGAGATTCAGATTCCCGAACGATATATCCGACTTTCTCATTGAGTTATTATCCGTCCAGTGGATGAATTTACTTTAGGTAAATAGTCACCAACTTCCCATAATTTCGTAATTTAAAACGACGCATACCTAGAGATCAGGGCGCATCAAGACTAGCCAGTTCATATTCACGAAACATTCCTAATTTCTTAATTTAAAACTTTAGTTTTAGTGTGGAATTGTTAATTTCTTAAACGATGCCGCCTTTGATTTTGCGCATACAAAATTTACGCTGCAGTTTCCATCAACAGTGATTGATTTAAAAAATACGAAGGCGCCAAATGCATGTTGAGAGGCATCGCAAATAGGAGGCATTTCGAAAATTACAGTGTTACTAAGACGAATGTGTCTTGGAATTTCTAGCGCGTTTATGTGCTTTAACTCATCTTGAAAAGACATCCAAAATTCCATACTTTTTGACCTAGCCGGATCGTCCCAACCGCTTTTGTCTTGTCACAGTATTTGCATTAGAAGCTTTGCTCTAATTATAATTGGTTGTAGAATGCCATATGGATCAAAAATCTTGCTAATGCTTGATAAAATTTTTCTCTTTGTTATTTGTTCAAATTTTACTATTTTTACTTCGCGCTGCAGGTTTTTGCGTTCCATAATATTCCTAATGTCTTGTTGACACAAGATCCCCCCACTGTAGTATTTTCAATCTATTATTTTTTCCACCTAGAGTTGACTTAAAATCCTGGGCTCGTTTGAGACCCACTTACGTAATTTAAACTTAGCTGACTCCAAAATTTTGATAATCTTCCTTTTAACATTCACCGCTTCTTGAATAGTTTCCTGACCACTCAACAAATCGTCGACAAAAAAAACTTTCTCTACTATTTTACCCGCGATCGGATGTTTCAGAATTTTCTGTGGCTAATTGTTTTAAACAGCGCGTCGCTAAAAAAAGCGAGGACCTTAATCCGTATGTGATGGTTTTTAATTCATCGTAATGAACTTCTTGAGTTGTGTCAGCTCTCCAAAATATTTTTTGAAGGTTTCTATGACTTTCATCTATCCAAATTTGCCGATACATCTGCTGAATATCGGTAAGTAATACATATTTAGGTATCTTAAAACGTAATAAAATTTCCCACAACTCATTCTGGACTGTGGCTTCTACGTATTGTACGTCATAAAGTGACAAATGAGAGTCTGCCTTGCATGACCCGTGAAACGCAAATCTACAAAGTGTAGTCGTACTACTTTCCTTTATTACACGATGGTGTGGTAAAAAATAATGCAATTGAGTGTTGCAATCGGTTACTTCGCTGATACGCTGCATGTGACCTAATGTTCCGTAGTCATTCATGTACTCTATATATTCTTTGCGTAAATTATAATCTTTAATCAAACGTCTTTCGGTTGCGTGGAAACACTTTAACACGATGTCCCGTGATTGTCCTAAACAATTTACATTTTCACGAAAGAGAATTTTAACAGAAAAACAACCATCTCTTAGACGTTTGTAAACGGTGCTAAACAAATTTTCGCATTTAATTTCTTCAGGGGTCAATTTTTTCAGCCCGTCCCCTTCTTCCACTTGCCAAAATATTTCCAAATCTATTTGTAATGAACAATGTACAAAATGTGTTTTGCTTAATTTCCGGCTGCGTTAGGCCATTTAAATTATCAGCGATAATCCAGCCGAACGCTGTATTTTGCAAAATGGGTTTTCCCTTTCCTAAGAAGATTCGTTTGCTTGTCAAAGCTTTCCAAAAAAAACTGCTTCCAATTAAAATATCTATTTTATCGCTTTGACAAAATACTGAGTCCGCTAACGATGTTGTTAGGTATACTAATTATTTTAGAATCAAAAGTACACATTGGCAAATTTTCCGTTATTGTATCGAATACCAAGCATTTGATTACTCTTTTAAAATTATTAAAACGTGATTTAATTGTCACATCTACACAATGTTCTGCGAGCGTTAATCCGTTTCCAATGCCACTAACAATCGTATTTAATTTTCGCTTTTCGAGTCCTAAACTTTTATATAGTTTTTCACTTATACAGTGCGACATTGATCCACAGTCTAATGACACTCTACATTATCAAAACTGTCCAACTGGAACTGCTACAACAATGCAGGCTGTTGCTAATAAAATTTGTCTATTTTCGCTATTAATTACTTGACTTGATGCTACTACAGTTTCGATTGTTGTTGGCAATGGTTCTGGACTTTTTAAGATATTTCTAACTTTCTAACGGCTACTACATTGGTGCCTTTGCTATCGCGATGAAAAAGGGCATGGTGTTTTCTATTGCACTTCATGCACCATTGTTTATATTTGCAAACTACGACCCTGTGATTCGGTTTTAAGCAATTTAGACACAATTTTAATTGTTTAACCCAAGTATGTCTTTCTTTGTAATATACGCAACTACTAGGGGTTCACCGTCCCCTATAAACGTTTTTAAATTTGTATTTGAATTCCTGTTGTCTAATTTATTCTGGTTTAGTCTTTATACTGTTTTTAAATAACTTTGCGATTCTAAAACACCACATTTCCTTTCAAGAAATTCATAAACTCGTCAAACTCAAGGAGTTCACCTTTATGCGGTGTCCCCTCCCATGCGCGTAATGTGACGTTATCTAATTTCCGCTAATAATGGATATCAATGCCCTCCAAGATTCGGTTGGTAATTTTAACAATTTTAAACATCTAATATTTCGCAATACAGTGTCGTACAAGTGCTGCATCTGTATCGCGTTTACTTTGTGCAAATTAGGCAATTGAAATATTTCTCGGATGTGATAATAAAATAAAACTTTTGAGCGTCCGCCAGGTTGTTGCTGTTGTGCACAATTGCTTCAAATGTGTCGCGAAAATTCCTCCACTCGCTATAACTTCCAGAGAATGTTGGTAATGAAAGGGCAGGCAATTTGATTGCCGGCTCTATTGCCAAATTATTAAAATTTTGAAGCGATTGGGGTGTACGATTTTGCTCGTGCCATTACATCGAAATAAAGGGTTTCGAACGCTTGCCTCTCATCACTATCTACGTCTGTTCCTTCCCACTTAGCTGCTATATATGTTTGATGCTCTTCAAATCTATCTCTTATAGATTCTATTCTTGAGTATCTCATCCTTAGTTGTGTTAAATTTGAATCGTCATAATCGGAGCGAAATGCACAAAACACGTTTAATTTTTCTTTAAATTGGTTATGTTTACGAAGTTGTTTTGGTGTCATTTTGATTGACTATTAATTTCGAAAAGATAGCTGATAAGGATAGAATATTTGATATAGAAAATGATGGCCACTTTTACTACTAAACTTGGTAACGTTGCTTCTTTCCAGCGGCAGTGATTTGTCCAGGGTTTTCTTCGTTGCGTTGTTGATCCAACACACCGACTATCGATTTTCTAACTTCTACATCGATTTCTTTTTTATTGTTTCTATTGAGACTAACTAACTTCGCTTGATGTCTTTACGATTAGGACCAAATGTACGATCCTGAAAGAGTTCAGTAGTGGATTGTATGCTAAGACAATAATTTATTTTGGTAGCAAACGTTTTAAAATATACTTTATTTAATTACAATTACACGAACAAAAATTTTAGGTACAAAGGACGTTAAAACCTATAAATCTATGACACAGACCAGGGCTAACGTCGGTTCGAGTCTGCCCTTTTAGATTTAGGGGCTGCTAGCCATAAATGTCCAGATGTCGACGAACAAGTAACCGGCACAGATAACGACTCAGTTTGTACACTTCTTCATACTAACCATACACATTAATTTGATTCTTGTAATAAAGCAATAGAAATATTTTTATTAATCTCATTTATTCATTATTAATGAATTCATTCATCACTGGTTCTACAGCTCTGGTAGGGCCTTGACCTTCTCAATCGTCTTGCGCCATTCCTTCCGATTTTGTGCTCTTGTCTTCCAGTTGAGGGTACCGATAGTTCTTGCATCTTGTGTTACACCGTTAACCCACCTAAGCCTTGGCCTGCCTCGCTTTCTACTCCCTACCGGTTCAGTACTAAACACGTTTTTTACAGGGTTCATTTCATTAACTAGGACGACATGTCCTGCCCAGCTCAGTCGATTCAGTTTGACAAACGTAACAATGTCTCTTTCATTAACTTTATCCTTGTACAGATTATATAATTCAAAATTGTATCTGCGCTTCCATGATCCATTTTCGTGTACCGGTCCAAACATTTTACGTAATACTTTCCGTTCAGAGATGTGTAGGGAGCTCTCGTCCCCGTTGGAGGTGGTCCACGTCTCCCATCCGTATGTTAATACAGGGATTATTAGGGTCCTGTATATTCTCAGTTTCGTTATTTGTGTAAGTCGTCTATTAGTCCACTGCATTTAGGCCGAAACTACGGAATAACTCATATCGAAGCAAATAAGGCATTTTCAGGTGTGTTTCGGTGTCCTGAATAGAAGTAGCAAAAGTCCCGAGGATGGGGTTGTACGCTTAAAATTTGGCAACGCTGTAATGGGCTGAAATTGGGCTCAAAAATATTTTTCGCGAATATCTCGGTATCAATCGACTCTACGATAAAAATACATCAGAGCGAAAATAAAGGTAAGAAAAAAAGATAGAGGGCAATTTTTTCGTAGAGGCGATCGTTTTTGTCAAAAAACCGACTGAAAGGTCATACTCCAAGAAAATGTTTCATTTGTAGCCGTTTTATCACACGGACGCATAAAATGTTTGAAAAAAAACATTATTCTATTACAAGTACCGTGAGATCCTTTAAAAACGGGACAGAGAGTGCCGTGGAATTTCTGTTTTAGATTTAAACTTTGGTTAACAGTCATTCGAAGATGTTAAAACATCGAACGTCATCGAAGAAGTAAAATGGTTATTTGTTGAAAAAATTGCTGAAATAAAAAACCGAGGGCTCGCTGCACAACTGTGAGTGCAATAGTTCGAAATGATTACCATCGCAAAAGAATTCTTACGAGCGGAAAGGATGGGAAAATGGGAGAAATATTTAGTCTGTCTAAACCAAATGATTCCCCATTTTCATGCGGCTGGACATTTTCTCTACGCAAAATCTGCATATATACAGTGTGTCTCTGTACCCATTTATTGACGACACTTTCATTTGTCCTCCCACGTGTGAAACCTCCTTTTGATTTCGACGATTTCATCAAAGATTGCAATTATCATATCAGTATTATGTTCCACAGAAATATTTATCAGAGCGCTTAACTGAGCAAAAGTCGTTGGTGAACTTCTGAAAAGCTGCATTGTCTATTGAATTTTCTAGACCTTCCATCTCTTGCACATATACAGTGTGTCTCCGGATGGACCTAACTATACTTGTAAACTTCCTTATTTTGCATTTTAGGAAGAACAGTCATTCTTCATAAAAATTTTGCTTCATCTAGCAAGTCCGCACCAACTATCAAAATTTCGAAATAACATAGAAGGTGGTTAGAAAACGAGACAACGTGAAATTTGGTTAAGAATAAAGTACCTTTTATTTGAAAGGAAAGCATAAGTATCATTGGAAAAAGATGTTTGAAATTTCAATAGAAGCTCACATATCTAATCTGAACATTGTATCTAAAAGTTTATTTTTTTATCAAAATTTATACTAGTATAAATTTCGCTATTACATACTTCTTTCAATAAAAAAATTAAAAAATTACTTTGAGATACAAAGTTCAGATTAGATATGTGAGCTTCTATTGAAATTTGATTGTAATTGTGGAATCATGGTTAAATTCTAACATTTTAGACAGTGAACTTTTAGACAACAGATATACTATCTTTAGAAAAGATCGGAATTATCTTGCTGCAGGGACAAGGTTAGGAGGGGGAGTACTTATTGCTATAAAATGCAACATTTATTGTGAACGTGTAACAGATTTGGAAACTGAGTTGGAAGATATATGGTTAGTGATAAATAACGGGAATACTAAATTATTTATAGGTGCAGTTTATATACTCCCCTCTTCGCCTTGCCACTATTACAATGTATTTTTTCTACAGCCGTGATTTTAAACTGTTTCCAAGGGTCATATGCGGCGTGCTTTATGTTGTCTATAAAACACGCCATTCCATTTAAAGCACGGGTACTTTAAGAGTTTATAAAACCTTAATTGTGAAGATTAAAAGTACAGTTATTATATCGGACCGATTTGTATGCGGAGCCCCTAGTGCCCGATTGGAGAGGGGCGGAGCCCGATGGCCCCCTTGGAGAGGGGCGGAGCCCCCAGGGCACCCTTGGAGAGGGGTGGAGCTCCAAGAGCCCCCTTGGAGAGGGGCCGAGCCCTGAAGGCCCCCTTGGAGAGGGGCCGAGTCCCGAGGGTCCTCTTGGAGAGGGGCGGAGCCCGACGGCCCCCTTGGAGAGGGACGGAGCCCCGAAGGCACCCTTTGAGAGGGGTGGAGCTTCAAGAGCCCCCTTGGAGAGGGGCCGAGCCCTGAGGGCCCTCTTGGAGAGAGGCCGAGCCCCGAGGGCCCCCTTGGAGAGGAGCGGAGTCCCGAGGGCCCCCTTGGAAAGGGGTGGAGCCCCGAGGGCCGCTTTGGAGAGGGGCGAAGCCCCGAGGGCATTTAAGCTAACAAACTCCTCGGCTGTAGAAAAAATATTGAAGCCAACTCGTGTTTTACAGTTTAAAAATCTCGGTCGATCATAAAATTCTCGCTTCGCTCGAATTTTAACATGATCGACCTCGATTTTTAAACCCTCTGTAAAACACTAGTTGCCTTAATAGCTATTTTGAGAATCTATACGATAAGTTTCAGATTATCACTGGTCAAATGGTCCTCCTTGGAGATTTTAATTTACCGAACCTGAATCCTGACCTATCGAATGCATCTACTGTCCTGGAAAATATGGTAAATTTTGTTAATTTTTGCGGCCTGACTCAATATAACAAGGTACGTAATAGTAACAGTCGCACTCTCGATCTCGTTTTAGCATCCCTATCTATGACAGTAACTGGCTGTGAGTCTCCGCTTCTTAAGCAAAGTGGCCATCATCCTTCTCTTGAAATTTATTTTAATTCTGAAGTCACGTTACGCGGTGGCTTTGCTGGTGAACAGTATAATTACCAAAAAGCAAACTTTCATCAACTATACTTGAATCTCAGGGATACAAACTGGAACAGTTTAAATGTATATAAAGATGTAAATGCGATGGTGGAGGAATATTATCGATTATTTTATATTGCATTGGACAATTCAGTTCCTAAGTCTAAACCTGCAAAAAAGAGATATCCGCCATGGTTTAACAAAGATATAGTCAAAAAGATAAAAACCAAATCTCGGTATCACAAGTTATGGAAAAGGTTTCGCCAGCAAAGTTATCACTTAAACTTTATCAAATATAGAACTGAAATCAAACGTGATATTAGTATTGCTTATCGTAGTTATATTAATAACATTGAACAAAATATAAATACTGATCCGTCTGTTTTTTGGTCTTTTCTAAAAAACAAGAAAGAAGGAAACGCATTAAATATTCCTATGCTAAAATTTAATGGAAACTTGTTAAAAACATCAGCGGAATCGGCGGAAGCATTTGCAGAAAATTTTAGATCGGTATATGCAAACACGCAACCTAATCTAGATTTTCCATTATCGGAAGATCAAGTGGGTTGGTTAGATACATTAAGCATTGATAAAATCTCTTTAGAAGAACTTTATGCAGCTATTAAGAGGCTAAAGCCTAAGAGGTCGGTTGGCGTAGATCAAATACCTTCATTTATAATAAAGGCATGCTCGGATAGTTTAACTTATCCGTTGTTAATAATGTTTAATTTAATAATAAAAACATGCGCCTATCCTGATATATGGAAAACAACTAAAGTGTGTCCTATATTCAAAACAGGTGACAAATCAGATATTAAGAACTACAGGCCAGTTTCTTTGATTTGTTCCTGTTCGAAAGTATTTGAGATTATATTACACACCAGAATTTTTGAACACGTAAAATCAAAGATAACACCATACCAACATGGATTTACGCCCAATAGATCTACCGAAACTAATTTATTACTATTCACTCAAAACGTATCAGAAGCGATAAACGACAATATTCAAACTGACGTGATATACACCGATTTCGCCAAAGCGTTTGACAAAGTATCTCATGCTTTGTTATTAAAAAAATTCCGAACGTTTGGTTTTGCTTTAGAACTCATTCAACTATTCAGGTCTTATCTAAGTAATAGGAATCAATATGTAGTGTTTGGTAACTCTAACTCTAAAAAGTACGTTGTTAATTCTGGTGTACCGCAAGGTGTAAATTTAGGCCCCTTGCTATTTTTAATGTTTATAAACGATTTGCCAACATGTATTATCAACTCGGAGTGCTTGATGTTTGCAGACGACCTTAACACTTTGGCTGCGGAAGACGCGCATGTGCGTCAAATGCTCCTTCCGCTAGGTGCGGACGACGCGCATGTGCGTTTTTGATACATTTAGGTTTACCGGCTCAGTCTGAGTTCCGCTGTTGACGGATTGCCACAAATTTTGCACCGCACATTTCTAAGGCTTTGAAATTTATAAGAGTGGAGTTAGTTTGCGATTTAATTTTACGGTTTTATTATTAATGATGAACGACGAAGAACGTAGCCGACCAGGCCCATCAGGTATCAAAAGGAGAAAAATTGGTGTTAGAGATCCAAAAAACCTTAGTGAAAGTGAAATGCTTCATTATTTGTTAAACTCAGACAGTGAAGAGGAACAACAGATCGATACCGATGACGACCGTAAGTACAGTACCGTACATTTATATTGTTTCAAATATTTACACATATAAATACAGTTTTAGCTGAATCCGACGGCGATGAAATTCTAGAAATGGAACAAGATTTATCTACGGATTGGCAAGAAGATGGCAATATGCTGCAATTTCCCTTTGCCAAGGTCACCGGGTTATTAGTGCCACAGCCAACAACCGGTGAACCCTACGACTGGTTCAGAATGTTGTTCGATGGTGAGTTACTTCACAAAATCGTGGAAGAAACAAATCGGTACGCAATAGAAGTACTTTTGAATAGTGAATGTAGCCGCTCGAGAATATCAAGTTGGAAAGACGTAACGGAACCAGAATTTCTTATTTTCATTGGTTTAACTTTTCATTTGGGCACCATAAAGTTGAATCGATTGCAAGATTATTGGAAGAGGCATAGACTGTTCAACTTGACTTGTTTTTCATCACACATGAGTCGTGATCGTTATTTGATAATTCTACGATGCTTGCATTTTTCCAAGAACCCTTTGGAAAATGAACCTTTACCGGAAGACAGATTGTACAAAATCAGACCTATTCTAAATTTTTTCAATGATAAAATGAAGGAACTATATTATCCACAGAAAAACTTATCTCTAGATGAATCAATGATTTTGTGGAAGGGCAGGCTGTCGTTTAGATAGTACATACCTAATAAACGTCATAAATATGGGTTGAAACTCTACATGTTGACCGAGCCTTCCGGTATTATATTAAATTTTACTGTTTATTCAGGTATGCTGGAAGAAATTGGAGGTAAAGATCACGCCCAAAAGGTAGTAAATTTTCTACTGAAAAACTATAACAATCCTGGTCATTCTCTTTTTATGGACAATTTTTACAATAGTTATGATTTAGCAAAAAATTTAATAGACAACAAAATTTACTGTACCGGTACTCTACGTGCTAACAGGAAAGGTGCACCAAAAGATGTCTTAGAATCAAAATTAAAGAAGGGCGAATCTAAAGCCAAATATTTCAAAAACATCATGGTAGGCAAGTGGAAAGACAAGAGAGATATTACATACATATCAAGCGAGTTCAAAAATACAATGACTGTCATTCAAACCAGAAGGGGGCAAGAAAAGGAAAAGCCTTTGCCAATTGTGAAATATAATGAGAACATGGGCGGTGTGGATAGGCAAGACCAGCTAATGTCTTATTATCCTGCTATACGAAAAACTGTGCGATGGTACAAGAAACTTGGTATCCATGTGCTTTGTCTTATGCTACTCAATTCACATCTCCTGTTCAACAAATTTAGTGAGAAAAAAATTTCATTTTGTGACTTTCGATTATCGGTGTTGGAAAAACTGTTGCCAGAGAAAAATACTGAAAATCTCAGTAGTGAAGAAGTGTCTGAGCATACTCCTACAAAGATCGGAAAAACAAACGAGAAGGGCAAGACACTGCGAAAAAGATGCCGAATTTGCATACAGAAGAATCTGAGGAAGGACACCATCTATCACTGCCTTGCTTGTCCAGGTGAACCTCCTTTGTGTATTGGTCAATGTTTTACAACGTTTCATGAAAAGGAATAATTTTATGGCATTTTTGTAAACATTATTTTAAGTTTTTATTTCTGTAACCATTATTTGAGTTTTTATTTTTGCAAACATTATTTTAAGTTTTTATTTTTGTAAACATTATTTTAAGTTTTTTAAGTTGTATTTGAATTTATGAACATATAAAATAGCAACACAATTTGTTTATTTGAATCAAAACTAGGTTCGGCCGAACTAAAAGCCAACGACGCACAAGTGCGTCCACCGCATATTACTAAACGTGCATTTTCCAGGTTATCAAATACTACGTAAAGATCGTGATTATGGTAGAGCTGGAGGTGTAGCTTTTTATGTACAAAATAACTTAAGCATTAGTATTATAATTACATCTAATTTAATTGAGCAGTTATGGTTTAGAGTTAAAATTAATACAAAATCTTGTGTTTTTGGAGTAGTTTACAGAGCTCCTAATTCAAATTTTAACGATTTTCTAAGCGAATTTGACAGTACTTTGTCCGCGATAGTACCAGATTGTGATTCTTTATTTTGTATGGGATATTTTAACGTTAATCTATTAAATCAAGACAGTTGTTTAGTAAATCAAATGGAATCCTTAATTGATAGTTATAACTTAACACAAGTAATCAATGTACCTACAAGAATCACTAAAACTACCTCTTCACTGTTAGATTTAATAATTACTTCCGATAAAAATAGTGTAGTTAATAGTGGTACCGTTAATTTAAATATTTTAGATCATGAATTAGTGTACTGTAATCTATCATTCGTAACTAATAAGCCAAAAGCGCGATTTTCTACTTATCGTTCTTTTAAAAATTTTGATTCTGGCCTATTCCTCGCAGATCTGCAGCAATTGCCGTTTTATGAAATATTCGATATGAATAATGTAAATGAAAAAGTGGATTATCTTACTTCACAAATAAATCTTGTATTAGATCAACATGCTCCTTTTGTAACTTCCAGACATACAAAAAGTTACGCACCTTGGCTAACTGAAAATATTAAATTAATGATATCACTAAAATATAAAGCTTTACGAAAATTTAAAAAGACCCGATATCCTTTGCATTGGGACTATTATAAGCAGTTGCGCAACTTCACAAAACAAGCTATCATAAACGAAAAAAAGGCTTTTTTAGACTCTAACTTAAATGTCGCGGATAGCAAAACTTTGTGGAAAAAACTATATAAGTACAACATACACACTATAATTCAACCGGAAGTGCCGAAGCATTTGGCTGAGCCAAACAGTATTAATGACTTTTTTATAAATGCAGTTCCAAAAGTTGCCTCTGATATGAGCTCTATTTTAGAATTCTATAATGACAATAGATTAGTCGACGCAAATGCTTCATTTAGTTTTAAAGCAATCGACGAAGAATGTGTTATGAAAATTATTAGTTCTATCAAGTCGAACGCTGCTGGGATTGACAATCTTAATATAAAAGCGATAAAACTGTGTTGTCCGCATATCTTGCCTTACCTTAGGCACATTGTGAATTTTTGTTTAATCAAAGGAGTCTTTCCTGACTCGTGGAAAAAAGCAATAGTGGTTCCAGTACCTAAAATTAGTAAACCTAATCAATTTAAAGATCTTCGGCCGATTAGTATTTTGCCAGTATTATCAAAAGTAATTGAAAAGGTCATTGATATTCAAATTAGGGACTTTCTCTCATGCCATAACATTCTCCCAGAAACCCAGTCTGGTTTTAGACCTGGATATAGTTGTGCTACTGCCCTACTTAATATAACAGACGATATTCTTACAGCTAGTGACATGAATAAAGCCACAATACTCGTCTTGCTTGACTATAGTAAAGCGTTTGACACATTGAACCACGACATATTTGTTGCTGTACTAAAATACATAGGTTTCGATGAGTGTGCAGTACGACTATTGCAAACCTACATGGATAATAGAACGCAATGTGTAAAGTTAGGTACTATGCTGTCAAACTCGGCTATACTTGAGAGAGGTGTACCCCAAGGATCAATATTGGGACCACTATTTTATACTATATATACCATAAATTTCTCAAAAACTTTAAAGTTTTGCAAATCACATCAATATGCGGATGACACACAAATTTATCTCTCGTTTAGCTCGAATGAGGCAGCTATGGCTAATAATCGTGTAAATGAAGATATTAGCAGTATCATTAGAGAAGCTGAAAAGCATTCGTTGATAATAAATGCTTGTAAAACGTCTGTGATAGTGTTTGGACCAGCCAGGTGTATTAGTGATTCATTGCCATTTATTCACACTGATATCAAAGGAAAATTGATTAAACCCGTAGAAGTGATCAAAAATCTGGGTCTTACAATTGACTCTTCTTTACGATTCAGACAACAGGTGACAAATATTCTTAAGTCATCTTACGCTATCTTGAAAAGTATTTATCCTCACCGACAGGCCTTAAGTACAAATGTAAAAAAAAAATCTATGTGAATCTCTGGTGCTCTCGCGCATAAACTACTGTGATGTTGTGTATGGACCATGTCTGGGAGTGGATGATACAAACAGATTACAGAAATTGCAAAACTCATGCCTAAGATACATTTATGGTATACGAAAATACCAAAGAATATCACATAAATTGCAAAATGCTGGTTGGCTGAATATTCGTAATCGACGTTTATTACATTCAGCCTGTCTATTTCATAAAGTCGTTACGACGGAATGTCCGTCTTATTTATATAATAAGATTACATTTCGATCTGATGTACACAACATTAATATTCGCAGGAAGGATTGTCTGTCTATTCCGGAATATAGAACACAGAAATTTAAAAGCTCTTACTCCTATCAAATTGTTCATATATATAATAAATTAAGCTGCTCCCTGAAAACTCTACAGCATACGTCATTTAAAAAAAAATTTAAATCATTTTTAATCTCGAAGCAGTGAGCTGGATTAGTTCTACGTGTGGTATCTGCTCATTATTGAAGATACATTATGTTACAACTGTATTAGGAATTGTTTGTTTTTTTTTGTTTTTTTTTAAGAACGGCGACGCATCTTGATGCTATGCCGAACCGCGCCTTCATTTCCGCAAACTTTGTAGTTACTTTTCTTATATGTATGGATAATTTTGGTTTTTGTGGAAATAAAAGACAATTTATTATTATTATTATTATTAAATGTACATACAAATGTGCGGACGACGCATATGTGCGTCTTGTACATAAACCATCTCAATCTAACTACATAATGAAAACTATAACTAAAACGTCAAAATACAACAATTAAAACATGAATCTGTGAAATAATTTGTAAAAAATAAATCCGCACATGCGTATAAAAAAAACCGAATCCGCAGCAAAAGTGTTAAACTCTGGAAACAAATTAAAACATCAGATGATTGCGAGGAATTAAAGGAGGATTTGAGCAGATTAGTGGAATGGACATATGAAAACGAATTGCCTCTAAACATCAGCAAATGTTTTGTTTTAACTTATACTAGGAGACTCCAGCCATTTACTTTCAACTATGTAATGAACGGTGTAAACCTAAATAGAAAGTATGAGACCGTGGATCTAGGAATATTGTTTGATAATAAAATGAGTTTTCAAAAACATATCTCCACAATGAAAAATAAAGCTAGCAGAATGCTAGGCTTCTTAATGCGCAACTCTAAAGGATTCCGTAACACTACTACCTTAATAAAACTTTATAATTGCTATGTTCGTTCTATCATGGAATATGCTTCTTTAGTGTGGACACCGTCATATGCTTGCTATATTGACGAAATAGAGAGTATCCAAAAACGGTTTTTAAAAATACTAAGCTTTAGATTAACTGGATTTTATCCTTTATTAACATCTTATAGCACATTATTAAGTCAGTATAATATATTGTCTCTAGAAAAAACAAGATTTATTAAATCGGTAACCTTTGTCAAAAAGATCATCGATATGAAAATAGATGGCAATTTACATTTAATTGAAATGTTCAGTTTTGGTGTGCCTAGAGCAGGCAGCAGAAACAATACATTATTTTATCTGCCGTTTTCAAGAACTAATAGTCTTATGCATTCGCCATTGCATAAACTAGCCCGACACTCCAACGCAATATATGAACACATTGATTTATTTTCATCTAATTTAAAATGCTATTACAAAACATGTTCAAAAATTATCAGGGATGGCCATTTAAACCAATTGTTTAGAAGTTAGTTTAATGTTTGGAACTGGTTTCGTTCATTGTTTTAAGTTACTTATTTATTACATTAATGTTTAGTTAATACCTTTGTTATTTTAATTCATTGTTATGCTTTCGTTTATAGATTGATTATTTTTAATTTCTTTTTTTTTATTATATCATGTTTTAAGCTAATTTTAGTTAATACTTTTGTTATTTTAGTTCATTGTTATGCTTTCGTTTATAGATTGATTATTTTTAATTACTTCTTTATTATATTATGTTTTAAGTTCATTTCTTCTCTGTAATTGGGTGTATACCTGTTGAGAGGAAGTAAATAAATAAATAAAATAGCGGCTGGAAGCAGTTTGCTGTTTTTTGGAAGGAGTTTGCGGAGATCTTGGGACTCTGGAGCTGTCTGCAGTTGGAATGACAGTCTACTAGAAGGAAGTGCACAGATTGCCAGGTTTGTCTAGTTGAGATATAAAGTGACTGAAACAAAGCTATAATATTAAAAATAAACTGTGGTATTTATTAAAAGAGACTTACAGATAAAAGGTAAATCATTCATGACATTGAATTAACTTGTTAGTTTGTAATATCTAACCTGCATTGGGCATGTATAATTTGACAGAACAGGATTGACATTTGCCGTCATTCTGGAAACTGAGTTATCTTGATTTTAAACATTAATAGCATATAGTAAAAAGGGCTGATAAAGATAGGAACCTCACCTTGAAAGAGTGGCAAAGCTTTACCGATCAAGTAAAATCAAATAGACTGTATCAAATCAAATCAAATCAAATCAATGTTTATTCATAAGAAAAGAAATACAAAATATAGAAAATGTAGAAAATGTGACGAACCCATTAAAAGGTTTGTATACTATTATAATTATTCACCTCCGAATAAACATCATGCACTCGAGAATAGTGAGTGCATGCTACACCACTGAAAACTGATAGCCAGTTTGTGTGTGGTTTTTAATCTAACTTCATTAGATTTAAAGGTGTTCTGAGGACAGTACACAAAATATGATAAAAATTAGATAAAGTTAGTTTAATTTGTTCTATACTTTTAAGCAAAAAGTTCTTCTATTGTTTGCCATGACAACTCTAAACTCCACTTCTTAGCTATGTGTTTAAAATTACCGTTAGTTACCCTTATGCTAAAGCAATTTACGTAAGTATTGAACAGGTTATATACCTTTGGTGCGTAATATAAGAAACATTTTTGACCAAATGTTTTATTCATCTTTTTAGTCTCGGCCATCTGTTGTTCTCTGATTCGTGTGTTGTAGCCATGACTAATTATAGAAATACAATTACTCCTTTTATGTATTTGTTTTAAGACTATAAATAAATATAACTTTTGTAAAAGCACACCTCTATGCGGTGTTATATCACTTATTTATATGATAAATTAATATATACAACTTACCTCACAAACGTCAATATTTGACATACAAATATTGTTCAGTTATATCTTTCTAATTATTTAAATATTTGCTCCGGCTAGTCAGCAAAGCTAAAGAAATACTCCTTACCCTCAGCTGAATGGTGCTTCTTAATAACAAGTATTACTGCTTGTTCAAATATCTGATTAATATATAAAGTAATTTTACAGTTACTTTCAGGTCTTTACTGATATTTTAAATATCTTAACGACATTCATATATGCTTATTGACTTATCAATGACGTAAGGATAGTCAGTTTGTTTTATATAACTTTTAATAAATATTTAAAACCCAAAATCCCTAATTTACAATTCCCAATCTTAAATTAAATCAAAAGGTTATAATTTCAAAATATAATGGCCTAAACTCGCCGAGTACTCAGAACACGAAAAGAATTTAGATAAATAATAATAATTCTTAGTTCTAAATACAATTTCCTTAATATTAAACACACAATTTAAATATTCTTGAAGTATTCCCAAAAGTTGTTCGAAAAGTTATGAAACAAACACTGACCTTAGCGTCGCTTTAGCGTAACCTGATCAGCAACCTATAGAATTCCTCTGCAAACGAAGCAGGACAGCTAACAGTAACTGGCTGGTTGAAATCTCCAATCCCCTTCCAAAAAGCTCTTTGGATATGTTGCTATCTCCCAGATAGCACTTCTCAATTGAATGCACAACACTCACGTAAACACTGACTCTACGTTAAGTATATTGTAAGTTATTTACCTGGTAATATAACTTCAATATGAAATTGAAAACACTTCAATTATGTCGACTTGATAGACGGTTTGATTTGTTGAATTTACTTTGTATCATTACCAGATACTTTCTGTGTAATGATCTTTTACTTAAATTCAATTAAAAATACCAATTGGTTGGGATTGAACCACCATCGGTTTTAATATGACCGTCTCGAGTCGAATTTCAAAATTGAACTTTTTTATAATATTGTTTATTTACTTCTCTTTGGTTACCCGTAACTATTCACAACATATCGATTGTACATAAACTTTTTAAATTAACTATCTGGATATATTTTATATGAATAAATGTGCCATGCAGACTGCATGTAACATTACAGTTATTCCCTCCAATTTTAGAGCAAAAGATCGCAAAGAGCTTTTTGTTTAAAATTGTTAAATCTCCATTCTAATAACTATAACCATTGCAAACTAATAATTGTTAAATAATTAACGTATAACTTTAATCACTAATCAACCCACCATTGGATTAATTCATTGACAGTTATACCATGACATAAAGAATTCATTGACTTTTATACCAAGACATAACCTCTTTCCAATCAATATTATTTTTGACTTTGACATTAGATACAATCACATCATTTGGTACATCATTATTTGACGTTTCTGTGTGGTATTTTTTCAAATTAATTACATTTTGTGTATATTTATATTTGTTTTGACCTGGATAATTTAATACATAAGCGTTTTCGCCTATTTCTTTTACGACTTCGTAAGGTCCTTCATATAACAAGAAAAACTTTTTTATTGTTCTTTCTAATGTCGATGATTGAACATGATTCCTAACTACATTATTAAAATTAATATAAGATACGTTAACCCCATTTACGTCAATAAGTTATTTAAGTTTATTGGTAATACTTTTTTTAATAATTGGCATATCATTACCGCTATATGAAACCAAAAGTCTCACAATAATGTATCGTATAAGACACAGTTATTAATTAATAATCAGCACCACATTGGATACTGATCCATAAATAGATCCCCTGTTCTTCTAAACAGAAGTCTTTTAAATACTGCACCACATCGGATACAGTTCATATTTTTTCTTAAATAGCACCACATAGGATACTAATCATTTAGATCTTCCGTTATTCTAAACAGAAGTCTTTCAAATACTGCACCACATCGGATACAGTTCATAATTCTTCTTATTTGTAAATCACATTCTGTGAAACACATTCAGAACCTCCAACATCTACTCAACTAAGCTTCGATTGGTTAATTCTACAATTCCATGCTGTTATCCGGGTTTACGGCAACATGAACACGCTTAAAGCCGAGGAAAATCGCTTTGATTTACCGCAAAACTATTGACGATTAAAAGTTTTGAGGTTAAGTATCTAAAAAAAAATGCAAAGTACCCATGGAAAGAAACTACGCTAGGATCCTACAATGAACTATTTACATATCTACAACAAAAGAAATACATTAACCTATTTAAGTGAAATATCACGAGTAAATACTTTACTTGTTAAAAACCCCAATTAACTAAACAAAATTAATCCAAACGATCCCCAAAATTAATAAACCCTAAAGTTGAATTTCATCACATTGGTCAAAAATAAACTACTCAAAATTTATGTGATTATCCGAGGGCTTCAGTGTCTTAGTTTGACTCGTTTATGGTGGTTCCACACTCTAGCTTCTGCATTTTCTCTTATCGAACAAGTTATCCTAAGTACCAACTTTACTTCCTTCCAGGTATCGATTTCAAAAAACTTACTGGCTTCTAAACTAGCCCAAACCACTTCCTTGTCATTAACATTCATCTGACAACCATACACATAAAAAGACACCTTTCTGCTCTTGTCACATTGGTACACACCTCGCAAATACGAAACAACATCTGTTTTCATCCAATTCTGGCTCCCAAAGATATCATTCTCCAATTCAGAACTGTCAAGAATAAACTTTTTAGCACCAACACCTAGCTTATCCCCGTTTTCCTGCACAATAATTCCCCCAGTAAAACGAACTTTGCTATCATTCGTTCTATTCCCCCATTCCTCACTCACATTCATTACTTTAGCATTTAATGTACCCGTCTGAATACTGACATCGCTTTGACAGTTGTCAATTTTACCTTCAAAATCTAATTCCCCCTTAATTTTTCCTACTTTGAAACCATTCACTTGCATTTCATTCTCAACAGGCTCCACTACCTCACTCAATTGTACCTCCAAATGTTCCTGTACTTCAGCTCCAATATTCTCCTTCTCACACCTAAACATACCCAAACTGGTATCAACTATGTCCACCTTCGTTGACATTTTAGAAATACAGACATCCAATCTGTTTAAAATTTTCTGACTATTAGTTGACATTTCCCCTTTTATATCGCTCATTTGAGTTGACATTTGATTCCTCATTTCTTGGTTATTGTTTGCCATTTCACCTTTTATATCGCTCATTTGAGTTGACATTTCCCCTTTTATATCAGTTGACATTTGAGTCATCATTTGTTGCATTAATTTTAACATATTATTTTCACTGGTGCTATTCCCTGTACTAACCCCTGATGTAGTAGCCTCTACTATTGGATTGACTTCCATATTTGTTAGATTGTCACCTTGTTCAAATCTAATTGTCTCCATTTTATTAAGGTTTCTTGCTGGTTTTTTAAAACCTGACCTTAAATTCATGAACTAAAAAGTTTCCTTGTTATATAAGCCCTATCGAGCCCCACGTTGGGCGCCAATTGTAATAGTAAAGCCTCACGTTACCTGTCAATTGAAATATAACGTCTCACGTTGCACGTTAATTGTAATATTAATCTCGCTTGAGGCGTTGAATTACTTATTTATATGATAAATTAAATAATATATAACTTACCTCACAAACGTCAATATTTGACATACAAATATTGTTCAGTTATATCTTTCTAATTATTTTAAAGATTGCTCCGGCTAGTCAGTAAAGCTAAGGAAATACTCCTTACCCTCAGCTGAATGGTGCTTCTTAGTAACAAGTATTAATGATTGTTCAACTATTTGATTAATACAAAGTAATTTTATAGTTACTTTCAGGTCTTTTATTGATATTCTAAATATCTTAATGACATTCAGATATGTTTATTGAATTGTCAATGACGTAAGGATAGTCAAGTTTGTTTTAGATAACTTTTAATCAATATTTAAAACCCAAAATCCCTAATTTACATTTCCCAATCTTAAATTAAATCAAAAGGTTAGAATTTCAAAATATAATGGCCTAAACTCGCCGAGTACTCAGAACACTATAAGAATTTAGATAATTAATAGTAGTTCTTAGTTCTAAATACAAGTTCACTAATATTAAACACACAATTTAAATATTCTTGAAGTATTCCAAAAGTTGTTCGCAAAAGTTATGAAACAAACACTGACCTTAGCGTCGCCTTAGCGTAACCTGATCAGCAACCTATAGAATTCCTCTGCAAATGAAGCAGGACAGCTAACAGTAACTGGCTGGTTGAAATCTCCAATCCCCTCAAAAAAGCTCTTTGTATGTTTTGTTATCTTCCAGATAGCACTTCTCAATTGAATGCACAACACACACGTAAACACTGGCTCTACGTTAATTATATTGTAAGTTATTTACTTGGTAATATAACTTCAATATGAAATTGAAAACACTTCAATTATGGCGACTTAATAGACGGTTTGATTTGTTGAATTTACTTTGTATCATTACCAGATACTTTCTGTGTAATGATCTTTTACTTAAATTCAATTAAAAATACCAATTGGTTGGGATTGAACCGCCATCGGTTTTAATATGACCGTCTCGAGTCGAGTTTCAAATTGAACTTTTTTATAATTCTGTTTATTTACTTCTCTTTGGTTACCCGTAACTATTCACAACACATCGATTGTACATAAACTTTTTAAATTAACTATCTGGATATATTTTATATGAATAAATGTGCCATGCATACTGCATGTAACATTACAAAGGCGACGAGCTCTGTAGAACACCGGTGGCCCTTTAGTGATGATGTAATGCGTTGTTGTGTGCTTTGCTACTTTAGGGACGATTTCTGGTGGTCGTGTTATAGCCGGGAATTGACAGAGAATATCGTGGTACGTTATATGCTGGTCGAAGGTCTTGATGCTGGGAATTGGACTGCCGACGACAGAACATAGTGAACGGTCAGAAGTTAGTCGGTCAATAAGACAGCGGTTCTTGAGGTCAACTAACAAACCAAAATTTTCTAAAAAGTCGGCTCCAATGATAGGTTTAGTCACATCGGCCATAATGAAGGTCCACTTGAATAGTCTACGAAGGCCTAGTCCAACTTTCAGAGTTTTCGGTCCGAAGGTCTTGATCACCGAGCCGTTGCGGCATAGAGGCGATACGAATCTATCGGAAAATTACGTTTCGTTGGAGGAGTTACTGATACATCTGCTCCAGCGTCAATGAGAAATGACAACTGGGTGGTCGGGTCGTGTACAATGAGGCGACTAGGGTGCGTGGCAGCATTTGCCTCTAATTGCGGCCACGTCTGCCGTTTCCCTGAATAGGAAATTCACAATGCGGTTTGCATTGGCGGGCCCGGTTGCCAAATAAATACAAGAGGATATAAGTCTACATACCATAACCGCATTGTTACAGCAAGATTTCTAAATGGGATGTGTACTATGTAGACTTATTCCATGAAAATTTACTAAAAATTGATAAAAAACAAATTTAGCCAATGGCAAATAGATACATGTATCTAATACCCCGAGTCAAAGCTTTTCGTAAAGTTATCTGCAAGGCCAGAACATCATATGTTAACTTATACCCTTTTGCCATTTCATAACTTTCCGTTTTTTTTAAACAAATAACCTATACTACGAGTGCATTTCCCTGCAGGTGCAATAGCGTGTTTTAGGGGTCCAGTTTTCCAGTGTTATTATTAGTTATTATAGTGTAGTTTACCGAAGAAGTGCCAAAATGGACACACGCTCTCTTGCGTACAAAGTTTTGCAGAAATGCTGTAACAAGAACTTAACCGGTAAGTTTACACACAACCTCACATTATTCGAATTCGAAACCACATATTCTTGTTTAGTTTATGTCTACATATCCTGTTCTATCAAAGTTATTATTTATCAGAAAATACATATTTCGGGAAATACCCTTTTGCTATTTCATAAAATGAATAAAAGAAAATGCGATAGGGTATAAGTTCCGTATTTATTTATTTTCTAGTAAAAATAGTTTTAGAATCAATTGCAAAGCAAGCTGTAGTCAATAAATCGACTTGATTCTTTTGATTACCAGCAAAAAGAATTAAATGTTGTTCTCAAATCTCTAGCAAAATAGTTTTTTGATGTTCTTGTAAAATGATCATTTTTGACTTATACCCTTTTGCCTTTTCACCACAGATTTGGTGCATACCTTTACCAGTACGTTTTGTAGTCCTTGATGATATCGATGATGGCGAGGTTGGTGATGACGGGTCAAATTTTACAAATTTCTTGTATTTCGCTTGGTTGAAACCTACCTTCTGCTCATTTTTATCAAAATTTCTATGCGCCGCATTTGTTCTGTTTATGATATCATTATAATTTGCTCTATCTGTCGGCGTTGGAGTTATTTGAGAATCGTTTTTAAATAGTAATTGGTACAAACCAGGTGTACCTTCATAGCACACATTTTTTACGATTATATCTGAACCCTTTATATCTAGCTCATCTCCACCAAAATAAAATTGGTTTTTATCAAAATCATAT
Source organism: Agriotes lineatus (assembly GCA_940337035.1). NCBI lineage: Eukaryota > Metazoa > Arthropoda > Insecta > Coleoptera > Elateridae > Agriotes > Agriotes lineatus. The sequence goes on from CALNHX010005183.1 coordinate 42,715, forward strand.
CTAATTCCATACCTCCCTAGATTTGATCTTTCGATAAGATAATTGTTTACATATTTCCTAGGAAGTTCTTCATACTGTGCTAAAAAAGAACTTATAGCTTGCGGCTGAAATTTGCTTATTATAGTCGTATTAGGATCATCTTCGGCGGATTCACACAATACTTCATCAGCTGGTTTTGGTGTAAATAATTCTAGTTTTGGAGGATTTGAAATATTGATATATTGAAGATTATATTTATCATTCTCATAATTGTATTTAACTTTCTCTTTCTTTTTCAATTTGAAAGGCTTGAATTGTGATGGGGGATTCTCTTTTTATTTATCTCTTTTGCAACAATTTGCATTTGTTCTGTAACAAGTTTAAAAAATTTACCGTGGAGGTGTTGTTGCACCAAGTTATCCTCCTTAAGAGCTCGACCTTTCTGTCTTATAATATTTTTAGTTTTAATAAGTTCTGTTGCTACATTCGTTTTCATTATTGTCACAAGTATGTAAGCGGTAGACAGGTAGACATGTAGACAGGTAGACTGGTAGATTGATGGACAGGTAGACAGCTAGACAGGTAGACATGTAGACAGGTAGACAGGTAAACAGCTAGACAGGTAGACGGCTAGACAGATAGACAGGTAGACAGGTAAACAGGTAGACAGGCAGACAAGTAGACAGCCAGTTAGACAGACTGACAGATTCAAACCAGTTCATACACTAACAGTTTCTGATCAAATAATAGATACCAGAATTGTTAGATGTATATAAACGAATCAAATTCATGACGATAGCGCCCATCAGGCTGAGTTCAGTTATTCGCTAGAATTGCCTGAAATATGATTGAGGATAATGTTTACCACCACTATTTTCTTTCATGTATTCGTGCAGTGTGCAAGCAATACATTTTCGTCCTTCTTGATCGGTTCCCCCTTTACATTTTGGACACTTATACTTAACTGGTACAGGCATCTCTCTCTCACTCCTATTTCTATTACTGCTCGCAAAACTTTTAACTCAGTATACACTCCGAACTGTAACCTGTATATCTCTACACCATAATAATATTTCTTTAAGAACTTGCTTATGGCTAAAGTGAGAGATGCTGTCCTTCTGCACATAAATCCAACAGCAAAAAAAATAAATAACTATCGCCCAATTTCGAAACTTTGTGTATTTAATAAAGTACTGGAAATACAAGTAATATTTACATTCGATGCTTACAAACAGTGTCGTGGATTTTACCAATGTCTGTCAGTTTTAAGTCAATTTTAAGCAAATTTCTTAACCATACATTTATTTTTAGCAACCTTCTACTTTCCCAGATTTCCCGCCAAAAACCTGATCATAATTTGAGTTGACCGTCAAAACCTACGCAGAATTTGAATTTACCGCCAAAATGATGTGTAGAATTTGAATTTCCCGCCAAAACCTGAGGATAATTTAAATTTACCAAAAAAACATGCGCAAAAACCCCCGCGCAGACCTGTGCGCCACGCAGACCTGCTCGACAGATCTCACATCTAGCGACACTCAAATATAGCCTGCAACACAGATAAAGGAGATGATAGGATAACTTATAAAAACTGAGAGATGCTGGGTGGCTAAAATTATGATCAACAGACCGCTCAATGTGCACCATATGCTGTTCAGACTTGTTTAAACGTGGAGCGTGGGTTCGAACCCCACACCTGGCAATTCTTTTCGTTTGTCTAACAGACAACAGTACTTGACAAACTTATTTCAAGATAATTTTGATCATCGTCGCAAATTCCTCCAGACACTGATAATGGAGGTCATTAAATACATTCAGCAAACATTTTCTAAACAAAGACTCCATTCAATTAGTTTTAGCAGTCGTGCAGATTTTCAAATAATGGCTTCATTGTTCAATTTTTACCAGCCTTGCACATTTTTCATAAAAGTCTGGAGAAGTTTGAATCTCTAGACAATAACATCCGGTTTATCTGATAATGGAGGTCATTAACTGCATCAGCAAACATTTTTCCAAACCCAGACTTTATTCAATTATTATTTTTTAGCGGTCGTGTAGATTTTAAAACAATGGGGCTTTATTGTTCAATTGGTAGACAATAACATTCGGCTAGACATCTACATCTGCAAGTCTGGACAAGTCTGCATTCCCAGACGCGGACTCAGGAAAATTCTGATAAGCGTAGGAATCTTGTAAAAATAATTCAAAATTAGACTTTTAACCTCCAAATTCAACGTGGGAATCTTGTAAAATTTTAAAATTATACTTTTAGCCCCAAAATTCATCGTGGGAATCTTGTCTTTCCACATTTTTAAAATTTTTGTTTCAAAAATTAGACTTTTAACTCCAAAATTCATCGTGGGAATCTCGTAAAATTTCAAAATTATACTTTCAGCCTCAAAAAATCATCGTGGGAACCGGAAGTGGCACGTGACGTAGCTGAGGTCAATGACCCCGCCACCGGCTAGACCAACGACCTTGACCCCCGGTTAGGCCCGTGACCACGCCCGCGACCTTGAAAAATTTCAAGGTCAAAAGTGGCCCAGAACCCGCCTAACTACACTTCTAAGATTTTCTCTAATTTTGAAAGAAAATCGTTCTTTACACCTTAAACCGATGAAATTATAAATGTCATGTCAAATGAGTGTCAATGTATTGATAATCAAGTAGGTCATTTGATGTATTTTTCACTACTAGTGGTAAAATATTTTCATTTCATAACTGATTATGGAAAGTGTGACATTTCAAAACTTCAGGCAGTTTTAAAAAGGCAGACTTTATGTCAAAATTTAAAAAAATAGTTTATGACATAGTAAATTTTGAAATTCAAAGTTTAGAGTTCTCTAACATGAGAGTGTTGCTTATACCCGTAGTATTTCTGTACTACGATAGAATAATAATAGTATTATCTGAAATAATGGGTTGAAAATATTCTTGCAAAATACCCTTCTATTAGAGGAAAAAGGGAGTAATTCTAAATATACAATTTAAATTAGCATTTATTCAAAAAAAGTATAGACAAATGTGTTAAGCTACAAAAATTAAATTGGATAAACGAATATTCAGTGCAAATCTTCTTATTCGATATAAAATCATGGATAAAATAGGCGTAATACTTATCATATTACTCCTGAAAACACTCAGGTAGGTAGAAAGTAGATTTACCTCTGTAAACAACAAATATTTGGGAAGCTTACTTCGTGCTTCTAGTTTTGCTACTTTCTAGTTCTTCTTGATTAGAACACCCAGTTTCGTAATCTTTTACAGTTATTTTCTGTAAACGAATAAAAGCGTAGCTCAGTCATAACAAGTTTTGCTGTGTTCTGTTAGAATATAAAAATAGGTTTTTTAATTAAATTGTCAATTACGTTACATCTGTTGAATAAAAATATACAATTGCAGTGAAAATGTTTATAAAATAATGATGATAAAATTAAAAAACTGTAGAAGGTCATATCACTGCCCCCAAACTTCTAAATTTGTGTTAGAATATACTTTATGTATTACCGTGGGATAAGTGATATCATATTACACTCGTTTTAGATGTCTTGTTATCCCACGAAGTGCGGTAATAAAATTATTACCGCAATAGTGAGGTAATGAAATTGAGAACTGAAATGAAGAAGAAAAGATAATTATTCATTATTATTTTTCAATATTAGGAACACAATTTGAACAGCTATATAAATTAACACTGGCCTTTTTCACTTGTGTGCTTGTGCAGGTGGAATTGGTTACCGAAACGGTGGCAACAACTTTTTCGGATCGAACTACCCTATTTTCCCAAAAATTTGGACTGCAATTTGTTCTTATTCTCAGCAAAAGTCTGTACATAACCTCCCGCAACGAAATCGCTACCCACCGTGCCTTTTTATGTGTCGAAGATCTGCTCTTGCATATGCCAAAATTATAGTGGAGGTGCCCCGGAAACAATAATCAGTACATTTCTTTGCATCAGGCAACCCCAAAAGGACTGCAATTATTTTCGACATACTTCCTATTGTAGATATCCCAATAGGCTGTAATTTCTGGCGGTCCCAACAAAATTAATACCGTCAATACTTCAACTGGTATATAATAAAAATTACGTGTATTAGTTTTGGTATACGGAATTACGACTCTAAAACATGCGTATTCATCTATGATATTGCTTGTTCTCAGAAATGTTAACTTCTCTCTTCTGCATCCACTACTAAAATAACCAGAAAATTATTATACATTAAAACAAAAAATAATCACATGACAGGCTGTATATGACTAAACTTCATGCATACATTATTGTCGTTTCCTGCTATGTGCAAGAATCTAACAGTATCTTCCCTGCTCAGAACTCTTGACGTTTTAGATTTACAACCTTTTGCTTAATTTTTTTGCAAAGCTCTCAGATTGACATATTTTGTTATATCAATGCGCTTCTTAATCGATATTTCCATCTTCAGCATCGAGTAATATCACTAAAGGGATGAGGGCTTCTGGCTGTTACTTAGTTTTTCAAAATATACAAACAATGCTTTTTCGTTAGAGATATTCTCTATGTTTTTCAAATTGCACCACTGCTCATACCTTTTGAAGGCCAATTCATATTTGGTTCCAGATTTTGCCAGGAGAAGTCCGGATATCACGTTCTCTGCTTCTTCCTCGATATCAAAAGGCACATCTGACGTTTGTTCTTCAGAAGAACAAGCTGGGAAGCTCATTTTTAAAACAAATTGTAACACGAAATAGTGGTTTCACCTCCGAAATATTTAAAAGTGCAATTTGTTGTTACCTGGGGCTAGTAGTTCAGTGGTAAGTATCCTGGCTACTGATCGTACGGTCGGGAGATCGATTCCCGGTCCCGGTGAGGTTTTTAAAAATGAAAAAATGTAGATGAAAACATCTACAGAATGGCATCATTCGGAAGTGATGAAAAGTAGTGGGTCCCATGTTACTACAATGTGTAGCATGTGAAAGATCCCTTGCTAGGGTTGGAACTCCTTAGTCTAGGGAAAATTCTAAATATGACTTTAACCATATGACCAAAACAGGCGGTGTCTAAGGTACCTAGTACCCCGCATGCTTAGACCTTGTCAATAACAAACAAACAAACCGACAAACAATTTGTTGTTATTCGCTAACTTACGTAAGATCATATTGCTATCATATCGAAAAAAAATTAGATCCGATTGTAGCCATAATTAATTTATCATTCTATCAAAGTGAGGCTATTTTAAGACAAGTTTAGCCGTTGCTAGATGAAACTTTGTACGATATTCGTGGGATACTACATTATTAACGCACTATGTGCTTACCCCACCTCGGCCTACGGCCTCGTGGGTCAATTCTTTGCAATAAGTGCTTTAATAATGTCTATAACCCACTTATATAGTAAATAACTATTATTACAGTTAATTATTTCTAACAATTTAATTCTCATATTACAGGCAGATCCCATTGCAGAACATCTTGCACAAGGACCTAAAACCATAAACTGGAAGAATCTGATGTATTTCCTATATCGCTTTGGTGAATGTAACCTATTAAAACTTCTATATTATACAGAATATATATACAGGGTGTAGAAATGCTTTACGCACCATAGGGTTTTCAATGGTAATTTTTTCATATGACAATATTTGCTTCCCCAATTATTTTAGAGCAAACTTGTAAACAGGTTTTTTGTAGAGCAAACAATTCTGCATCCATTTATGTAATAATTTTTGTCAGTTTACGTCAGAAAACCTAATAATGAAATAAATTAGAATTCTCATTTTTTCAAAAATCGGTGCAAATTTTGAAGTGGTGGTGTGCTGGAAGCAGATCAGGTGCAATAAGTGCCATGGTTGCCGCTACATTTGACAGATGCAAACAAATAAACAACAAACTAATTTGTTGATGCTTTGAGATGCTTCAATAATTTCAAGGCACCACTGAATGTCTAAAAATTGTAATTTTATTGCTTTAAATTTTCGGTTTTCCGAAATGTAGAATGACAAATGCTGGCATATTGGATACAGAATTTTTTTCTCTACAAAAAACTTCCATACAAGTTTGCTCTAAAATAATTAGGGAAGCAAATATTTTCATATGAAAAAATTACCATTGCACTCCTTATGGTGCGTAAAGCATTTCTACACCCTGTATAGTGCGTTCTATAGAAACTTCCTTCGGTTTAGTATTATTTTAAATTATTCCAAAAATAATTAAGCAGGAGATATTTCTTACATAACCAACTTTTTTTCTGTTTAAAATAATCTGGAATTTTTTATATGTTCTTAACTAACACAACTGTGCAAAACGTTTTAATAAATACTGATATCCAAAAGTGGAATAAATAATCATCAAATATAAAATGTAGTGTTGCAATATAGATGCTTAAGAGAATTTATTTTGCATGTTACTTGCGATATTATTTATTCTCTTACTATGCACCCGACGAAGAAATCCCTGGTTATCAATGTTGTCTGTGTGGTACAAGATTAAACAATTCCTAGTCAAATCAGCATCCATAGTTTGACAATTGATTGACGTATATCGAGGTGTCATACAGGATGATTTTTTGAGGTAAGGTAAGGTATTCACATTACTCATTTTTTATGAAGTCAAAAATAACAGAACATAGTGTTAAAAACGTATGTCTTATATTAAATTATACACACACGATCATTGAAAATGAACAGGGTTATGCAACACATGTTACACATTTGAAACAATGTTTTTAGAAGGCTACTATAATTTTCAAAAATTTTATAGAACTGTCGATGTAAATAATATTTCTGATCATGTATAGACCATTCAGAAAATGTAAATCAAGTACTGTAATGTTGGTTGCATAGCCCTGTTCATTTTCAATGATTCTTTGTGTACCTCCCAGATAGCTGACATCAGAAGGGAATTGACATGTATGACATTCGCATTGTCAAATCGGCGGCAAGTTGGCACTGCTGCTATTTCTCACTAAGTCATTTGTAGTTCATCGTATTGGCACTAGTTGTAAGCTCTTATCCGTCACACATTTCAAATTTCAAATAAATGATTGTCAATTGATTTACAACGGTTTCTGGTAACGGAGCGTGTAGAAGAGTAGAGATGCACAACACTTACGATTGAACTTACTTGATTGTCTGATTCACTCACTAACTATTTTCATTTAAACAAATATTTAAGCCATAACCTTAATTTTCTTCTTTAAAATTTTGGTAACTTAATTGGTGTAGCTACAGTCTGAAAAACAACGGTATTGTAAAAGTACAGTCAAGAACTAGTTACTTAAGTCACTCGAAGAATTATAATCGAATAGGACTGATGAATCGTAGTCATTAGTACCTATTTGGGGAATATTAGAAGTGTCGCAAGCTTTCATAATATCCCATGTTTCTCGAATTGCTTTTCTAACATGACTGATATAGTTCCTCCAGTGATCAATAGTAACCTCAGTAAGTACACTATTCCCAAGGCGAATAGTAAATTCTGGCTTTGAATTTGTGAAAGTTATTGACTAATGATATTTTCGTTTACACTACGACGAAACCATTTCTACGAGTATTGTTCTAAATAGGACATTACTAATACCAAGACATGCTTGATCTATCCCACGTTTATTTGTTCTTGCACGATAGAACGATTTTATTTAGTTACCCCGTTTGTTGCCAAATCAGTAAGTTATGTTTACTGGTTACTAAGATAAACAGAACGGTAAGTAAATTACCGAACTCAGACAATAATTGAAGTCATCGCTTCGCTCCTCCTCCAAACAATTATTGTCTTCGATCGGTAAAAGGTCCTTCTTAATACTTAATATACTATTGTTTATTTGTTTGTTTTTTCGAAGAAATTTCTAACGTTTTTAAGATTTTGAGCGTGCTCATTATATCGCAGCATTTTTAGTGTCTTCTTCTTTAGGTGCCTTCTCCTATCAGAGGTTGGTGATCATAACAGCTATTCTTATTTTCGATACTGCTGCCCTAAATAGTTCTACCGAGGAACAGTTGCACCAGTCTCGTAAATTTTTCAACCAGGATGTTCTTCGTCTTCCTAGGTTTCTCTTCCCTGCAATTTTTCCCTGTATAATTAACTGTAGCATACGGTATTTTTCTCCACGCATAATATGTCCGAAATACTCCAGTTTTCGTCTCTTTATTGTATTTATTAATTCGCGTTCTTTATGTATCTGAAGTAGGACTTCCTCATTCGTTATTCTTTCTATCCACGATATCCTTAACATACGTCGATATAACCACAATTCAAAGGCTTGAATTTTGTCTATTTCTCGTTTCTTAAGGGTACACGCCTCCATTCCGTATAGAAGAACAGAAAAGATGTAACACCTCACGAATCTAATTCGGACTTGTATATTTAGGTCCCTATTGCATAGTAAGTGTTTCATTTTTATGAAAGCAGCCCTCGCCGTTTCTATCCGTACTCGTTTATTATTGTCCCCAAATATTTATATTTCCTTACTCTTTCAATGATGGTGTTGTTTATTGTTAAGTTTGCTACATCATTTTTGGTTTTGGATACGACCATAAATTTGGTTTTGTTTAAGTTTAAGTGCAAACCATACGATTCACTGATCCTATTTAGCCGTTCCATCATTCTTTGAAGATCCGAGATGTCATTCGCTAGCATTACGGTATCATCGGCATATCTAATGTTATTTATGGGTGTTCCGTTTATTATTATTCCGGCTGTTTCCCCTTCCAGGGCTTCCTGAAATATTGTTTCGGAGTATAAGTTAAATAGCAAGGGCGACAGTACACACCCTTGCCTCACTCCTCTTTGAATTTCAATTTCCTCTGTCGTTTCGTTTTCTATTCTAACGTTAGCCTTTTAATTCCAGTATAAATTCTGAATGATACGTAGATCATGTTCGTCAATCTGTTTGGTCTTAAGTATTTGTATTAGCCGTTGGTGTTGAACCTTGTCAAATGCCTTTTCATAATCTACTAGGCACATATATACATCTATATTCATGTCTAGACATATTTGCATCAAAACATTAATTCCATATAATGCATCTCTAGTTCCCAGCCCCTTTATAAATCCAAACTGGGTATCGCTGACTTCTTTCTCTAACTTTTTATATATCCTCATGTGTACTATCTTTAAGAAGATTTTAAGCGTGTGGCTCATAAGACTTATAGTTCTATATTCTGTGCAGTCTCTCGCATTATTTTTTTTTGGTAACGCCACAAATGTCGATTTTAACCATTCCCGAGGTATCACACCAGTTTTGTATATATCATTAAATAGATCTATAAGAGGCTGTAATTCTTCATCTTCTATTAACTTTATTATTTCAATAGGGAGCTCGTCTGGGCCGACTGCTTTGCCGTCTTTCATATTTTTTATTGCATGTTTTACTTCTTCTTTTGTTATTTCAATTGCATTTATTTCACTGTGTTCCGTATTCACTTTCGATCTGTTGTCTCCAAATAACTCTTTTATATATTCTTCGCATCTATTCATTCTTCGTTTAGGATCTAGTATTATTGTACCATCTTTTTCTTTTAATAAACCGTATTGTTTTCTTTTAGCTGTACCCGTAATCTCTTTAACCTTCTTGTGTATGTTAAAAGTATCGTGATTCGCTTGTAACGCTTCTATTTCTTTACATTTTTCCGTCATGTATTTTTCTTTTGCTTCTTTAATTTGTCTTTTAATCAATATGTGTAGTTCTTTGTATTTTTCTTGATTCCGATTTTTATTTTTACGTCGTTGTTCCATAAGTTGGAGTATCTCATTAGTCATCCAATTTTGCTTCGGTTTTCTTTGTATGGTGTTTAATTTGTCAGTTGCTACTTGCATTACCGTAGTTTTTATTTTTTCTCATCTTATATTTATATCACTATTTTTTGGTTGATTTTGATTATTTGTTTCTTGTAGATTTTCCCGTAGATTTTTTACTACTTCAGCTTTGATCTTCTCATCTTTCAGCAACGTTCGATTTAATATTTGTTTATTGTACTTCTTTTTTATCTTTTTTAGTCTTGTTCTTATTATCGCTACTACCGGATTGTGATCAGACCCTACATCAGCGCCCGGGTATGTTTTGGCAGATATTATAGAATTTCTGTATCTTTTATTAATTAAAATGAAATCTATTTGATTTCGTATTATTCTCTCTTCTGTGTGCTTGGGAGATGTCCACGTATACAACCTGCGCTTAGGAAGTTTAAACCATGTATTTACAAAAATTAATTCTTTGTTCTGGCGGAATTCTATTAGTCTTTCCCCTCTGTCATTATGTTCGCCTAGACCAGTGGTTCCCAAACTTATTTGGCCTACCGCCCCCTTTTTAGAAAAAATTCTTTGAGCAAACAAACAGAAAGATATTGTAGTGGTAGCTTCTTGAGACTGATAATTATCTATGAGTATTTCTAGGTAGGAAATTATTTTGAAAGAAAAGTACAAGGGAGAATTTCTACATTAAAAGTACAACATAATCATTTGAGAATTGTTTAATGAATGATACATTAGATACAGTTACTGTTAAATTGTGAATAGTTTATTAAAAAGGTTCGAGCATATAAGTTGATTTAGTTGGGATAGTTGTTTGGTAACATCAGAGCTTAGATTTGAATTTGTAGGTATTAACTGACAATCGGAATAACTAAAGTGAAAGCCAAACACAAATAATTATCTGAAAAAGGCAATTATGAAATGTTATAATAAAATATACCAATAGGAAATTTTGTAGAATTGTTTATTTCTAGAGAAATTGATATTTTTAAAATAAACCAATCTTTTCTGAATTTGTAACCTTTATTTTGAGTAAAAGCAAGTTTGAATAATAAAAACCCTTTATTATAATGGTATTTACTTTCTGGATGGTTTATTAAAGGGTGTGATAAAGTAAAATTAAAAAAACTGAGAATAAACTGACTGAATAACTAAAGTAACAAATGGTATGAAGAATAATACGAACATTTAATAATGGTAAATAGTCTTCATGGAATAAATAAATCTGTAACTTGCATTTTGTGTGTTTATTTGGAAAATAATGTTACATTATGTTACACAACAGATGAAATCTGTAGGAATGGTTTTTCTAAATCTCCTTATCTTCTCTTCCCTCTTGAAGCTTTCACCGCCCCCTCATTTTTATTCACCGCCCCCCAAATGCACCCGAGGCTACTATCGCCCTCCTAGATCGTTCCAACGCCCCCCAGGGGGCGATATCGCCCACTTTGGGAATCACTGGCCTAGACCATAGCAACCAACGCAGTTGTCAACAGCTCCTTTGCCTATTTTGGCATTGAAGTCACCTAAAATAATAGTTATATCTTGCTTTTTAACTATCTTAAGCAATTCGTCGAGTTCTTTATAAAATGTTTCTATTTCTTCTTCATCTTTCTCAGCTGTTGGTGCATAAATCTGTACAACATTTATTTTGCCAATCTGGGATTCTAACTGTATCATTATTATCCTTTCGTTGTATCTTATGATATTTGCGACTGACCTGCTTATTTCCTTTGTTACCATAATTGCTACTCCGTATTTATGTTCGGGATCCTCTATTGTTCCAGAATAGTACATAATACCATTATTAGTCGCGCACTCACCGCTCCCTAGCAATCTAACATCAGATATTCCTAATATATGTATTTGCAACCTTTCAATTTCTGCTACTATGTTATGCATCTTTCCTGATTGAAACATACTTTGCACGTTCCATGTTGCTATTTTAGTCTTAGATGTTAATTTAAATTTACTCGTTATTTTCCCTGCTACTTTCAATGCATTTCCCCCCGGATATCCGATTGGGGAAATTGATACTCCGGGAAATTTTGAATTGAAACCAGCCATTATGATTTAACTAGGGATATCCATAAGGATCTTTAATGTTGTAGCTTCCCGTTGCTTTCAACATTCTATGCCATTGACCCGACCGGTTCATCTGCCGTTAAATGCGCTTTCACACACTAAGGGCAAGAGAGTGCCCTAACTGTATTTTGCTCCTCCACCTTAGTGGTTATAAGCTGTTGGCATCATACAGGTTATCGCTTATCCCGACGATATTCGGTGTACTAGTTTTGGTCCGCCCCGGATATCTTAATTTTCCGGTCCCCGTCATATCTGACGAGCTTTCCCCTATCCGCCACCTGGGGAGGCGCCCGATGGGGGACTAGTAACCCCTCACGGGATTTTTAGTGTAATTTTGGGCAAATGTCACATTTACAGAGTTTTAAAATAATCGCTATTTAAAGCCTGAAACAATTTTTTTGGCTCCGCTTAATTGTTTGGCCTTTTACCAAATTATTTCAGGCCTAACCTGTATATTTTTATTTGAGTTATAATTTTTTGCATTTCGAATTCTTAAATTTTTCAAACCAGCGCATTTTGTACCTGTATTGAGTTGCTATCGTTAGCACGGTGCACTTTTGACCCGCTATATCTGTTATCACTGGCCGTAGGAATGCGAACTTGCATCTTGAAGCGAACGTTTCGGGCCCCGCATTAGTCTTCTAGCCCCGACCGACGCCGACGCGTTTCGCGCGGTCGAGGTTTGATTTTTAAATAAGTCAAAAGTACGTGCGCTGAACCAATTTTTACAAGCATTTTGTTTCCAAGAGCTGATAATTTGATTCAGGTACGATGGGTTTTTCTTTCTGTTATCCTCATATCCATTGTATTTCTTTAGCTTTTACCAGGAACTATTTACACCTGGAATTCTCAAATTGCACTTGGGATTAACAACTTGGAGTCCAGTTTCCTGTCCTAATTCGAAACGAACACCTGCTATTTTCTGCATCGCTTTTGCACCCAAGTTGCGTAAGGCTGATTCCTTGCTGTATGCGGGTTACCAGTGATAGCAGTTCCCGACTAGCGTTTACACCCTAAACTTGTGGGGGCCTAGAAGGTCAGTTGGTTCGTCTTTTATTACAACGCCAATCGAGGACGGCTTATGTAAATATGTACCTACCAAGTTAATCTTGTGGTGGTGATACCGGATGCTAAATTTATCACTAACATAATAGTTCATTCACTCAATAAATTTAAAACTATTGAATTTTTATGTGTACTTAAACTTTTTTTTTGTAAAAGCAGCACCCACGTTTTTTCTCTCAGCAACATAGAAAGAAAGGTTTTTATGAATGACAGCGATATGCATATCTCTAGATTTATTTTGCAATTTCAAGTAATTTAATGACCCAAAAAGGGTTTTTTGTGGTAATGCGTGTGGCAACCTTCAATTAGTTTTGGCTGCATAGTGTAGCAAACATTTTCAAATATTTTACGAATTACATAGATTACATTTGGTGATTACCAATTTATTATGCCTTTAATAAATTCTGATTACTTGTAGTTAATTATATTATTCGAAATCATCTGATTTCTGGCGCCCATATTTTTTTGAAGACTTTGCAGGATACACAGCTGGTGGTTTGAACCCACGACCTTATCGCCGCATTTGAGCTAGTTCGGCCTGCGCGGTAAGTGAAAATTTTTAGAGCTTCCCTGCAGTATGTACTTTAAGGAGGTTATTCTGCAATTTTTACTACCACTGATTATCTTATCCTATTAATAGCAGGTCAGCTTCTTTATCGTAACAAGCCGACCTGACCAAATTTTTTGTTTCGTCCAGTTCCTTATGGTTAAATAAAGATAGAAAATTATTACGTCACAGAAAGAAGGTAATGTGTAGACTTTTCACATTACCCCTTCTCTGTGACGTCATAAATAACAAAACATAGTATTAAAAACGTATGTCTTATATTAAAACTATATTGAAAAAGTCATTTGAATCACAGATAGTTGACATCAGAACTAATTTGACACATGACATCCACATGGTCAAATCAGCTGTATGTTGGCATCATTGCTATTTCGCACTATGTAATTTTTATTTTATCGTGTTGGTGATACTTGCAAGCTCTTAGCTGTCAAACATTTCAAATGTCAAGTTAATTATTGTGAATTTATTTATAAAAGTAGTAATTTGTTATGTACACTTTAGCCTATAATAGTTATACGACTAGCAAGATTATTTATAATGTCACAATTCAAATTGGCCTATTTTGGAGATCTGCAATTAATCAAACAAGAATATCTGTACAGATTTTACATACAATTTAATAAAACAGATTTGCTTTGTAATAATTGTTAAGATTGGGTACCAGTTACATCTAAATCAAAACAAGAACTATATTTGTAAAATTTGTATTCACTTTAAGTTTTTACAACTCTTTTGTTGTATATAAATGCACATGTTCTACTAAACATTATAATTAATAGCAGATTATACACCAAGAAAGATCACTGGCTTTCTCTCTTGTCGTGTATATACTATTTTTTTATTTAATAACCTTAATAATGCAGACAAGAAACAAGTATTATCATAAATAACGCATTATTGCAAATTATTCTGTGATACTGTAAGCAGGAGTGTTTATAATACGAATACCATTGATGTGATAACATATAGTTCTTAATTCTTAATTCATAAAATTACTGATGAAGCCATCAAAAATGGCGAAACGTCTAGTTTAAAAATTTCATATCAATATTTTTATTAATAGTATATTATGGGACAAGTGGTTGAAATAAAATTTCAACGTTGAGAGTGGCTTTTTTCAACGAGCGAAGCGAGTTGAAAAAAGTAACTCGAGACGTTGAAATTTTATCAGCCACGAGTTACATATACTATTTTTTCTACGAATTTTCACTCATTTTAACAAATTAATGCACTTTAGAAAAAATTAATTGTAAAGTGACATTTCTCTTGTCATCAATTGAATGTCAAACAGTTTGAAATCCCGGTAGTCCGAGCATTTCAATCTCTAGTGGTTGAAATGCAACTTCAACCACCGGAATCAATGTCAAAATGACTGATTTCAATGTCATGAGTAGAAAAACTATATTTCACGACAATATGTCGTTTGTTTTGACTATATTATTCTCCTAAAAATATTTTTTCATCCAATTTTTACCCAAGTCAAATAATTAAATTTTTAACTATAGTTCTTATAATATTCTTTTTATTATTAACGGGTGTTCATAAACAGTCGTCATCCCAGTTGCTTTGAAAAACAAAATGTTATGTCTTTGATTAATTCGTGCAACACAATGAAACGTCATTGAGTACTGTCATAGCGCATTTTTTCTCAATTTTAATAGACATACTGGGATGACGACTGTTTATGAACACCCGTTAGGTGTGCCATGAGCACTCTATAGTAAGTTTATAGATCTGTAGATACTGAACTTAGCTATTTCTACCGAACATATTTATTCGGTAAGAAATACAACTTAATTATGTCAGAATGACAATATCAATTAAAAATAATAATTTTTTTCTACTCCTGTAACTAAAATGCCATTTAACATACTAACATACACGTCGCTAAGTGACCTTTTAATCATGCCTTCATAACCTGTGACTAAAGAGGCTCTTAGTCATGAGCTGAAGTTGGCAACGATGTTTTAGTCATGGGGTGAAGTTAGGTTCAAATAGTATTTGCTTTATTAGCCACAGCCAAAACTAAAATCAAGTTAGTTTTCAACCGCCACTTTGACGTTTGTCAAGCATAATTTAACCTAATATAATAAATGTCAAAATTTTAATGAAATAGTATGATGTTATATTCTCTAAATTTGTGGTCGTAGAAAAAGTATAGTATG
Organism: Agriotes lineatus; assembly: GCA_940337035.1. Lineage (NCBI taxonomy): Eukaryota > Metazoa > Arthropoda > Insecta > Coleoptera > Elateridae > Agriotes > Agriotes lineatus. The sequence goes on from CALNHX010005183.1 coordinate 58,297, forward strand.
CAACTCGTTTTATAAACTTATTAGCCACTCATTCACTCCGCTGCGCTTTGCTCGTGATTAATAAAACTCGTGACTAAAATGACGTTTATAAAACTTGATACATAATATACTATTATCTTACAATAGCGCCTAGTACCATATATTATACAACTGTTTTCAGTGACTAAAATGAAGTTTTATTCACAAGTGAGTTTTCATTATTTATACTACTGTATTGTTGGTAGCACTGTCAAGCTATGTCCAATTCGTAATTTTCAGGTTAAGTTTTGCGTCAGTCTGTGTCAAATAACAAACAAAACCTAACCTACGAACCTCGAATTTGACATAGACTGACAATACACTTCAGTACTGCCAATACACTTCAGTACTGTCAAACGTATATCACAAACCATAGGCGACTAATTATAAATTTATTTCGCGACATATTCTGACTGCGCAAACTATTTAGGCACAAGAATTGCGACTGTAAAATAAAACGTCGTATATCACAGGTGAGCGAAATGCCATTATAAGCTCATGACAAATTGTATCGCTCGCGCTGGGGCATTCGCGATTCAAAATTCTCACTCGCAAATAATGATGCATTTCTTTCACTTATAATATAATCTACTATTGTCTCCATGACGCCAAGGCTCATAAAGGGCTCTCCCCCTAGCGACAGCGGTGTTTGTACTACATACAGAAACGCACGATACGTTGACGAGTACGGCCGGAACGGGAAGTAGAGAGAACAGGAACAACAGATTTGGTTGGAGTGTCAGAACCAGTTCTACCGGTAGAAGTATTTGGTGGGATAGGGGAAGTTGTTGCAAAAGATGTAGGTGTTTTTCTTCTCATCCTCAAGCGATTGTCTTGTTTCTGATATCGCGGTGGCACCACTGTAGACACTAAACTTTCTACCCAAAATATTTATTCAGTAACAAGTTCAACGTAATTATGTCAGCATCTTATTTCCCTAGGGAATAATGCTTTATTTATGTCCCAGCTTTTGTAATCTAGAAACTGATTTTTCCTCCCAGTCGTGAAAAAGTGTGAAGAGATAAAGAAAGGTTCAGCCTCAGAAGACTGTGAAATAAAAACTTGGGTCACTGTCAATATTTCACGTTATGTTGTTTGAGCTGCAATTAAGTAATAACACAACGTGATTTTTAGGTACTGAAAGCTAATTTAATAATCACAACCCTTGGATAAAATATTTGCCTTCTTCTTCCAAACATTATTGAATTTTTATTCCTTTGAAAACATTTTGTAATGGTTAAGGTGAATTGTTAATTTCTTGACACTTCTTTCCAATTCTTAGTTCTTTTAAATCATTAGCCCGAGTCTAAAACATCGTGTTTTTCAAGTAGAACCACAGAAAAAGCGAAAATAGTCATAGTACAAGAGCGAGAGGGCCATGGCGTTACAGTATAAGTGTGACGTCAGAAATAACAAAACATGGCGTTTAAAACGCATGTCTTATATTACAGTAGCATTCAAAACATCATTTAGATCGCAGGTAGTAGACTTTAGAAATAATTTGACATATACCTAACCTTAAATATAAGGGATGCTCTAAATAGCACATTATTCAAACTAAGACATTCTTGACCTATGCAGTCCGACCTTTCCTCCCCTTCCAAGTCTCTAACGTTTAAAATAAGATTTTAGGCATGCTCGCTTGCTTGTCATTGGTCGTTATTTTACTGTCATTTTGGACAATTGTCACATTGACAGTATTATAAAACAAGCCATATTTAAAGCGGACCTGACCAAAAACTGCAGTCTTTGTGTTTCGTCCAATTCCTTATAGTTAAATAAAGAGAGAAAATTGTTACGTCACAGAAAAACTGTAATGTGTAGACCTTACCTACTCATGATCATGCCATCAATATTTTTGCATAAAAAAATATTTATTGTATCTGCAGCCGCATGAGCTTTTGCCTAACTCATTGTTGGGAAGTTAATTTAAGAAAGGCTGGAATAATTTGTCTCTGTACCTTGCTGCTGTTGGCGTGTCTTCGAAAAATATTGGCCCAACTAACACACGACGGATTATTCCAACCCAGACACCTATTTTCTGTGGATGAGAGGATACTTCAAATGTAGAGTGAGGACTCTCGCTACTCCAAATGCTGATATTCTGAGATTTAATATACTTATTAAGGTAAAATTCAGCTTTGTTCGTAAAATAGGTTAAATGTAACTGCTCATAACTGAGATGATCCAAAAACGAATGACAAACTTGAACTATTTTAGAACAATCTTGTTCTGAATGTTCCCAAACGAGTATAAATTGGTAAGTATGCAGATGTGAACATTTTTTCAATATTTTGTGGCTGTTAAATCGTCAACCTGCGGCCATAACTATCTAATTGGTGTCTTTAGAGCCTCGGCAATTCGTTGTCTAACATTTTCGATTAAAGCAGGTGCTTTCTTCTTGGGCCTACCAGAATCCCCTTTCCTTCCCACACTTCCAGTTTCTCGAAACTTTTGACCAAATGTTTTACCATTTAAAACTTCTTAGTTAATTTGAAAGTCGCTGCATAGTTCACATTCAATAAGTTCTTTGTGGGAAACCAATATGAAAAATAATTTTCAGTCTCACATTTCTTAGAAAATTTAAATTATTAGCTGACATTATAAACATTTCCTGACTCTTGAATCTAGTAAAGACTTTTCATTCCAGAGTCCTCTTCAGGATCATTTTTTTTATATCGTGATACGAGTATGTTTTCTATACGACAGCTTAAGAAAGTAGACGCAGCGGCCTATTCCCAATAAGTAAAAATATTATACACTAGCATGATATTATATCGTACTAGTCATATCGTAACGACAACAGCTTTGCTTTGCTTGTTTGTTAATGTTTACAATTGCGCCAACAATATCACAATTGTTTATGACAAAAAATATTTTTTTGATGATAACTATGAATTATTCTATATGTTCATAACTTCTTTCAAACTGTAATATCTTTGCTCGTGCCTTTATTCACTCTGCTGTGCCTCGTTATCAAACGCCACACTTGCACGACATTTACCACTTTCGACACTTATTAGGAAAATCACTATAATATGATAAGAGTCTATAAGATCTCGACACATGAGTGTAATAGATAATAGTTATTTAAGTATTAAGGGATTACTCAACAGACTATAGCACGAGGAAATACTTAAAACGCAATGCAAAGAGGAGTGCTTAAAATTTCCCGAGAGCTATGATCGTGATTGTGCACGTTGTAGATGCAACGTTTTATTTTATTTGGTTCTCGAAATAGACATAATTCAGGAAATCATTATTTTTCCTATAGACTGTTACCTCACGGTTGTGCTGGTTTTGCGAATTTTTTTGGTGAGCTATAGTTTTTATTTAGATAATTGGTGTTGCTATATTAAATTGTCGGTGTTTGTTACGCTGCTCAGCAACTTTATAGGTCCACGGGCCATAAAAGCCATATTGCGCCCGCTATTGGGGGCCAATAAACAAACTTATGCTTGAAAAATAGAATAAAAATGTAATAGTCTTTCCTCCAAACTGAACTGAATGGTTGAACCATCGAAATTTTAGCCAAGAAGCTCATTTTAGTTTTTCCCTTGACGGGGTTGGTCATATTCCAGAAATATGAAAGCATGATAGTCAAATAATAGCAACCAATGATTTGTTTTGTAAAATCATGGTGCATATACTGTTATTATGAGTTATATTCAGTCTTCACTATGGACATTATTTATCATTGAAAAGATAAAATATTATGTTAGAATTATTGTATTGCTGTCAGTGTATTTGGAAACACCTGGAAATTATTACTGCGTACTAATTAATCGCCTACACATTTCTAACTGCATATTGTGTAGGAATGACTAAATAGAACTGCACGATCATGAGGAGCTTACAATGTCATTTTGGCGTATTGCAAACATAAAAGACTTTACTTGATTAAATGTTTTTTATCTACTGCCCGCGAGAACCCATGAGACCAATCCAACAATTATGTATTACGCCTCAAAATTCGCCCTTCATTAATGTTCCATTAAGCTTTAACAGTAATTTATACATCCCTGGAATATAGACTAGACAGATACACAATCTGAACAGAAATATGTGGGGGATTCTGGTGGACCCACAAGGCAATACTCGGAAGTATAAATATCATAGTAGTTCTATGGGTTAAAGGTACGTTTTGAATAACTTGACTATCATGCAGTAAACGAAACTGCAAAGCAGAGTTAATAATAATAATAGTAGTGTTTTATTTCCAAAACTAATTTGCATTTTTTTATCAACGTTAATTAATTCAATGGAAGCGAAGGCAATCAGATGAACTTTGCTAGGGGGTTCCCCCGCAGTAAGAAAAAGAATGACAAATAAGACAATGAAACATTACCAAGCATGTGAACCAAACAACAACATAATACATATTTCAAAATTAAAAATTTAGTCAACCGTACAATTTAGTTGCAATGAGCATAACTATCAGTTCACAAGACTGAATCATTTATATTCGCAGTTATGACTCGAATTTTCAAAAGCTAAAATAATTGGTTTTAGTATTCATAGAGTAGAATAGCAACCTTTTCTTCAAACTAGTGTGTGAAGCTGTAAACATAAGGCACAAATATGACGTAAAATATCGTTGCTAGTTTGTAACCAAGCGGATGTATAAGTGTAAATTGTTTGTTTTTAAATGAGACCGAACAATGAGTCTTAGTCCGCTTATTGACTTATTGAGCGAATGCCATCTGTTATAAAAATTAATCAGCAATGAAAGGAAATCTGAATCATAATTTCAAAACAATACTACGAGACGTAAATACACTTTTGTCTTGGAAAAATAATTTCTGTCGAGCACGTTTGGACTGATTCGAAGTTATTCACTTCTTAGAAACGCAACTATTTAAAGAAATAATACTATCGAGGTAGTCCTGAGCAATATATTTTTAATAAAATGTCAGAGGTTTCCTTAAAATCCTTAACAAGATTTTGAGTAGTATCTGAGGATATATGCGTTTAAATGAGACCATTTTTAACCTGTGTTCATTACCACACTCTTTTCCCAATAAATAGTTTCCAACCATTTAGGAATTATGTGGATGAGATTATTAAAGTATGTAGCTTTAGATATACGGTGTCAGGCATTGATAGTTCAAGCACTGCACCATTGCGTTCCTCATAAAAAATGAAGCAAAACACCTTAATATAATTTTGCCATTAAGTGCTTCTTTTAAAAGTTCAAAGTGGAAAATGAGTGTTTTTCTGCGAACAGAAATTATTCAGTTAATTTCTATACCTATTCCAGAAACTTCACTAGTATTTTTAATAATTGTAGATGTTTGTAGGCCTAAAAGAAATGTTGCAGTTCTTTACTTCGAATATTTCAATACTAATTTTGAAAATATGGCAACAAAGAAAATTATTATTAAAGTGGCTTATCATTTTGAGTTGTTCAAGTACACATTGGATGCATTAATCACAGATCAGTTTAGATCGTTATTTGTTGTATTAGTTAGCCGTTGATTTTTTGCAATGAGATTCAGTTTCTCAGAATACGCCGACATGCATATTATCTTCGGAGAATGTCACGGAAATAGCAATGCAGAGCGTTATCCTCAAAGCCGACATCTCAGTCATCTTAGAACTTCATTAGACTAGATAGAAGACTTCGTTATCCCTAAACTAGCTCTTGCCGGTGGATACCCTGGTAGAGTTCGCACACCCCAGACTGAAGAAGAACTTCTTGACATGGTACGTGATGAATCTGACATACCACACGGGGTATTGCACATCGTGTATTAGTCACGATACAGTACACCGTATATTGGAAGGTGAACGGTTGCACCCCTATAATAAGCAGAAAGTTCAAAACTGATTACCCGCAGATCTTCTATTAACAATTGAATTGTGCCAGTGGTTGATGAACAAAGTACAGGAGGAAGCCAATTTTGATACAAAACATCATGTGGACAAACGAATCGACATTCACAAGAAATGGAATTTCTAATGTACGGAATAATTATGTGTGGGCCACTGATCCGAGAATGTTACCATAAAACAGCATTTTAGCTTAAATGGATGGACAGGAATTCTGAATAGCAGGGTTACTGGACCATTTTTCCTGCTACAAGGTCTAGCCGCTGAAAATTATGTACAGTTTTTGCACAACACTCTACATGACATTGATGGATTTGCCATCAGCAACTAGAAGAATAATATAGTACCAGCTTGATGGGACTCCTGCCCACTGGGGTCTGCAGGGTTAAAGCAGGAGTTTGGAAGACGATGGATTGGTAGAGGTGGTGCTGTTGCATGGTCATCTGATTTGACCTCGTTACACTTATTCTTGTGGAGCTTTATCAAAAGCAGGGGCGGACTGGCTGGGGGGCAGGGAGGCAAGGTCCCCCCGGGCCTTCATACCCTACGAATGCGGGCGTCTACTAACCCCCGGTTTAAAAAATCTGGGTACCTATATACCGTACTTCAGGAAAATGCTGTGAAAAATATATCCACGTATTGTGTCAAGTATTTGAAGTGGTAAAATTTATAGGAGAAATACTTTCTGGAAATAATAAACTTGCTTGCCAAAAGTGACCCAATTTTAAATAACTACGTGGAAGCTACTATAGAGAAAAGTAGTCAATGAGAAATGGAAATGAAAGAGAAAATTGTGAGCAAACTGAGTAGGTATATCTTAAATTTATGTATATTAGACAGATGTGATACTTCACAAGCCAAAAATTTATTTGCATTATTAAATCGCCTAGCTATATTTTTCGGCTAATCTTGAAGTGGATGGATATTTGGTGATACAGTAGCACAAGTTCCTATGTTAAAATTAAAAAAAAAAGACATTTTGCAGGTGATAATTGTCTGCAGCTTGTAGTATTGTTTGCATTAGATAAAATAATGGAAATTTGATGAAAAAATCAGTTCTGAAGCTGAATCTCGCGACAAGTTGCACATGTAGTTTTAATATTTTTAAGAATTTGAACCTACATCAAAGTATTTACAAACAGAAAATTTGGATTTGGTTTCGGGTTGGCTTATGGTGGAGCAAATAAAAAAAAAGTAGAAAAATGTCAATGGAAAGCTTTGTGATTGATGCACAGAGCTTTATAGCATCTATGAATTTCAAACTAGAACCACAAATATCAATATTTTTATAGAAAAGGGACTATCAACAAGCACACGCATCGTCAGGAAGGCAAACATTGACGATGAACAATGCAGCAATGAAAGGCCTGAGGACCCGATGGATGTGTTCTGAGTTGAAGTTTTCACTGTTATAAAAGACTATTGGGGTTGCTCTAAAATAATAGTCTAAATGAAAGATTTTCAAAGAATAAATGATTGAGTGCACGTTTGCAATACGTTGAACCACGACATTTTTCCAAATTTGAGGAAGAAAGCGTCCCCACAGAAAAACTGCTCAGAAAACTGGCCACCTTTGTTTTGTTGTTGTTTGTTACCCCTCTTGATTTCTTGTGGAGCATAGGACACCGTGATGTTTCTGTAGCAATGATACTAGAAACAAGGTTGCTACCCTTGTGCTTCATCTTTTATTTTTTCAGTTGTTCAATCATGGGTGTGTTGAGTGGGTTGGTCTGGCTTATTTTTAGTACATATACTGACCACCAATTCCTTCCATTTTCTTTTGTCTTTAGCCATGTGTTTCACCTCGTTTCAGGCTGTTTTTATGTTGTTATATTACCCTTTCACACCTCTTTTCCATTTTCCAACTGGGCGCTTCTGTTTCTTTCTAATTTGATCGTATACTCAAGGGCTTGTTTGATAATATCTGTCTTTGGCTTGTTCAGAATATGGTCTATCCACGTTTATTTTCTTTCATTGATTGTTTTCTCAATTGGCTTTTGGCGTTTTCTTTGCCATAATTCTCTGTTTCAGATTTTATTGGGCCAATACATCTTCAAAATTCTTCTTAAGCACTTGCTAATAAAAGTTTGAAACTGTTTCATTTGTTTCTTGTTCAAGGACCACAATTAACTCCATATAGCATTACACTTTTCACATTATTAGTGCTATAAAGACGCACTTTTGTTATCCGAAGACCATTTTTTTTAAGCTTATTGGATGCGTCTTGCGTTCTAAATAACTAAAATTTAGTAAATTGTTTCCTGGGTACCTTGTCAGACAATTTTACCGCAAGAAGTGATACCTTTATTGACTCGCTTAATGAGAACCATGATAAAGAAATCAATATGTCAGAAAATGAATCCGAATCAGAATCAGAGGAGGTAGAGCAACTTGGAGAAAAACAAAAATCCAGAAAATGCAAGAAGCAGAAAAAATATAATAATTGCCTGGCTTGTTGCTACAATTTTATACTCGTAGACTACAATATGCAGAGTCTGCAGCATTTACAAATTTATTTTTATTTTTTTTTTATTTAATTGGTTGCTGTTTTACAATCTACTCTACAGTAATATATATGTATAATATAAATACAGAGTAATAAGTAAAAGTTTTGAACGGTGCTTGACTTGAGGTGGGTACCATCCACTGATGGTTCTCCAAACGTCCCTAGTTAGTGAGGTCTTCTGGCCATTTTCTCTTGAGTCTCCTTTCAGGGTGTTGCTGGTAGAGTATTCTTACGAGCTGATTTTTATGACCGATACTACGCATTTTAGATTTGTTGGCATGGGTGCTGATTTCATCTTTGACGAACGGTATGCCAAGGTCATCATGGAGAGTCTGGTTGGAAACGTACCAAGGGGCATTCGCAATCATGCGAAGCGTTTTTGATTGGAATGTTTGTAATATTTTAGTGTTGGACGGTTTGCTACATCCCCAGAGCTCAATACCATATGTCCAGATCGGCTTTAGGATGGTTTTGTAGATGGTTAATTTATTTTGGAGCAGTAATTGCGATTTTTTACCAAGTAACCAGTGCATTTGATTCACTTTTAGGTTTAGTTGTGTTTTTTTGCCTTTATGTGTTCTTTCCAGGTGAGCTTCTGATCCAAGTGAATGTCTAGATATTTGACGACCGGTTTTACTGGGATTGGAGCACCATTTAAGTAAACTTGAGGGCAGGTATTCCGCCTCAAAGTAAAGGTGATTTGTGTCGACTTTTCGGTGTTAACTTTGATTTTCCAACGTTGTAGCCAGTTGTCTAATTGATCCAGGTGATTTTGTAGCTTTTCGGAGGCTATGTCTGGATTTGTATCAGATTTATTTTTAAAGTACGAATACGTATTATTGCTTAAAAATAATCAAATCGCCGTTATAGGTAGGTCTTTTTCAAAACTTATTAGAAGCCTTTATGATTATGAGTGTTGATAAAGATGTCCTCGAGTTTATAGATTTTTATTACATTTTAAAAAAAGGTCATTCGTACTTTTTGCCAATATTCTAACCTACTAATTTTGTTTTGAAATGGTAAATAAATGTTTACCACCCTGGTGTAAAAAAAGGAAGAAAGTATTGTAATTGTGAAAAGATCATCTTTCTAGATTTCTTCAGATCTTCATCTTTCAGGGTCTCTATATGACGAAAAAATTTTTTTTCAATTCCATCTGCCTGTCTGTCAGTACCTCTGTTTGTCCGTCTGTCTGCCCGCTTGTTTGCGGTATAGTTCAAAAACCATTTTTTGGAAGACGACGATATCTTTCATGCGAATTATATGAGAAGCCTCGGGTTATTTCTTAAAGGCAACGCACTTGAGGGATATTATTTGTCAAAATTATAAGGATTTATCACTGGCCGCGGTGAATTCGGAAAGAAAAGTTCTTAAATAAATTAGCCATTTTCTGACAAATTAATTTGACACTTCATTATAATAATATTATGTTGGTGGCACTGTAAGTCTATGTCAAATTTGAGGTTATCAGGTTAGCTTTTGAGTTAGTTTTGACACAGACTGACGGAAAAGCTAACCTGCTAACCTCGAATTTGACTTAGATTTACAGTGCCACCAACTGGTGATAGGATACTACTGAAATTTAATTAGATAGTTTCCATAGTGATTGAAAATCACCCTAGGGTCGTTTTCACTTCAAGTGTGGTCTGATTTGTCAAACTGAGTCACGTGATTAAAAATAATCAAATTGGATTGGTCTGCAATATATGTAAGAACTTATCAGCTATAATTTACCAAGGGCAGTGATAATCACCCGCAATAATTTTGACAAATAACAACCCGAAAGTGCTTGCCCAGAAATAACCCGAGGCGAAGCCGAGGGTTATTTCTTAAAGGCAACGCACTTGAGGGATATTATTTGTCAAAATTATAAGGATTTATCACTGGCCGCGGTGAATTCGGAAAGATAAGTTCTTAAATAAATTAGCCATTTTCTGACAAATTAATTTGACACTTCATTATAATAATATTATGTTGGTGGCACTGTAAGTCTATGTCAAATTTGAGGTTATCAGGTTAGCTTTTGCGTCAGTTTTGACACAGACTGACGGAAAAGCTAACCTGTTAACCTCGAATTTGACTTAGATTTACAGTGCCACCAACTTGTGATAGGATACTACTGAAATTTAATTAGGTAGTTTCCATAGTGATTGAAAATCACCCTAGGGTCGTTTTCACTTCAAGTGTGATCTGATTTGTCAAACTGAGTCACGTGATTAAAAATAATCAAATTGGATTGGTGTGCAATATATGTAAGAACTTATCAGCTATAATTTACCAAGGGCAGTGATAATCACCCGCAATAATTTTGACAAATAACAACCCGAAAGTGCTTGCCTAGAAATAACCCGAGGGATGTTATTTGTCAAAATTATAAGGATTTATCACTGGCCGCGGTGAATTCGGAAAGATAAGTTCTTAAATAAATTAGCCATTTTCTGACAAATTAATTTGACACTTCATTATAATAATATTATGTTGGTGGCACTGTATGTCTACGTCAAATTTGAGGTTATCAGGTTAGCTTTTGCGTCAGTTTTGACACAGACTGACGGAAAAGCTAACCTGCTAACCTCGAATTTGACTTAGATTTACAGTGCCACCAACATGCCATAGGATACTACTGAAATTTAATTAGGTAGTTTCCATAGTGATTGAAAATCACCTTAGGGTCGTTTTCACTTCAAGCGCGATCTGATTTGTCAAACTGACTCACGTGATTAAAAATAATCAAATTGGATTGGTCTGCAATATATGTAAGAACTTATCACTTGAATATATTCTAGGAAGATATAACCGCTGATATTTTTTTGATTGGCCAAAAAACGTCAGAATTCTGGATTTTCATTGGTCACTTTTTGACAGATGACAGGTGAATTGAATAGTCACTCTAATCAAAAATGATCACAGCGCCTTTCATGACCTACCTTGACACCCAATCTACTTTCTGTGACCTGTACCTTGATATAAACAGTAGTTTGCGGGCTGCAGTGTTTCCTGATGTATTAATATTAAAATGCTTATAATGTTCCAAAGATTGATATTAGGAGTAATTTTGTTAAGTGATTTCAATTGCCTTTTGATGCTTTATCCCATGGTGCACAGTTTGAACTATCAATGTCTGGCACCTTGTATACAGGGTGATTTTTTAGCTGACCAAAAAACGTTGAGATATGAAAAGTTATGTAATTTTAAGAACCTAAACATATGTCCCATATCGATTAGTTAAGGAATTAGAAACTTTCAAAGTTTTTATTTGTACATCTAATACTAACTAACGGGTGTTCATAAACAGTCGTCATCCCAGTTGCTTTGAAAAACAAAATGTTATGTCTTTGATTAATTCGTGCAACACAATGAAACGTCATTGAGTACTGTCATAGCGCATTTTTTCTCAATTTTAATAGACATACGTTTCTGAAGTCAAAACCTACTGGGATGACGACTGTTTTTGAACACCCGTTAGTTTAGAAATTAGATTACTTGAAGGTTTTTGCTTTAAGAAATTAAAAAATATGAAGTAATAACAAAGCTACCTAAAGTTTTTAACTAGAATATTGAAGTCTCTGATTTCATTAGCTGCGTTATGTATTTTTGCCAACAACTGTTGTCGTGTGGTTATTTCCTCTTTCCACACTAGTTGTTTCATGTGATAGATATTTCCAGGATTCACGTCTGGAGACCGCGGTGGCCATGCAACTGGACCGCCATTGCCAATCCAGTTGTTTCCAAAATGCTGGTTTAACCACACGGTTACTATTTTTCCTCGATGCGGCGGTACCACCATACCACCATATTTTGAATCTGATGAAGTGGTATATCTTCAAGTAAATTAAACAGTGCATTTTCCAAGAACTGTATGTAACTATATGCATTCAAACGATGATTTAGTACATGCAAGCCTAGAAAATTATTGTAAAAAATTCCACCCCAAACATTAATACTAAATCTTTGTTGAAGATTTCGTGTTCTTGGCGTATGCGGATATGGTAATGCCTAAATATGTTCATTGTGGAAATTATTTATACCGTCTCTTATGAAACATGATTCATCGGACCATAGAATTTCCAAAATAAAGTCGTTATCTTGTTGATGTTGCTGTAGCAACTCTTGACAAAATTCAAGCCGTTGAAGAGCATCTGCGGACTCTAGTGCTTGAACACTCTGCCGATGAAGAATTTCGGTATTTAATATGCGCCATACGAAATGTTGACTTCTGTTTAAATGTCTTGCTATTCGTCGTGTGCTGGTGAAAGAATTATCGACGACTGCATCAATTACGCCTACTTCGTCTGCTACATTAATTTCATGTGGTCGAATAGCTCTTGCTGGGGCAGAACTTCATGTTTCTCGTAATCTTCGAAAATATTCTGTGAATACTGTGTGGTATGGAAGATGTCGCTATGGATATCTATCACGATATTTTCGTATTGCCTGTCGAGCGTTTCCATTGCAAAAATCATAAACAAAAATAATTCAATGGTCGTATGCAGCAGTGCTATAATTATGCATTATTATTGCAAATTGTTAGAAAATACGAAACTAACAAAAAACGTCAAAGTACCTCCTTGATTTCAGTTACAGTTTTATTCGCCTACTTTCTTAGAGTTAGAGTTGCAGAAGTTCTTTAATGAAAAACTTTGAAGTCTTCTAATTTCTTCTAATTGATATAGGACATACGTTTATATAAACTGTTTTTCTTAAAATTACATGAGCTTTCATCTTTCAAAGTTTGATGGTGAGCTAACGAATCACCCTGTATAAATATGTATTCAAGGTGTCTTTAAAAATCTGTACAAAACATCTACAAGCAAACAAACAAAACCAACAAAAATGTTCCTAAACACCAAATTTTCCTATTGTCAATTATGCAGCACTACATCTCAGTATTAGGTTAATATTACAGGAGATCGTATTCAATTATTATTAATTTCGGACTTGAAAGTAATTAATTTGAAAAATGGGAACCATCTGCGAAAAGGAATAAATTTGCTAATGGGCATAAAGCTATTGCCAAGTTACCGTGATTATTGGTGGACCAAAGAGTGAAACAATAAAGAAGCCGACCTGCGATTAATTACTAAAATTGATCGATGGTAGTAAAAATCGTAGATCAATCCCCCTACAGTTTATACACCACATCAGTTCTGAAAACTCTTTACTTACCGCGATAGCTAAGCTAACTCAAATTTCGGTTGCCTTGGATTGTAGGTTCACATCATCAGCTGTGTACCCTGAAATGTCTTCAAAAAAGGAAAGGAAATGGGCGCCAGAAATCAAAAGATTTCAAATAATAAGAGGAAATAAACTGCAAGTGAATAGCGTTTAATTAGTAAGTAATAAAAAGTCTTAAAGTGTCAGTAATAAGTAATTAGGATAATTAAAATGCAAATAATGTGATAACAAAGTTGTGTAGGTTAACTGAAGGTTGCGACACGCATAAAATAAAAAAACCCCTTTCGGGTTATTGTCATAACTGTGAATTCAAATTATTCATGAAATATGCATACTTCATTCATTAAATAATTCCTTCTGTTTAGGCTATTGAAATAAATAAACGTGACTGTACCTTTTAAAGAGGGTCAATACACATCAAAATTGTAGCTTTAGATACTGAGCATAATTAAATATAGGCATAAGAATTTAAATGTAAAAACAAGAGCACGTATGAAATTGAACATAACATGTTAATCATTGCAAAAAGTATGAATTTAAATTACAAATACTGACGGGTTTAAAATGCACAGATGTGAACTCCTGGTATTGGAGATAAGTTGATATTTAATCCCGGAGTAGCACTAATTAACCTCGAAACATATGCTGCACGTGAACTGCTACACACATTGTCGAAATCGCCGTAGATGCACCGGTGATTGCAGCGGAAGCACCCTCAAATGGCAGCAAATACGCAGAACGCCAGCAAGTGTCGAAAATGCGATAAGGCTAACAACTTGACCTCCGAGATAAACTCGTGGATGAAACTGTTAATAAAGAGCCAAGAAGAAATATAATTACTATGGAGATAATAAGACAGAAAAGCGCCATCGTACCTGATCATTGTCAGCCCTAGGAAACACACTGCTCATTAAATTAATGGAGCGCACGTAATTTGACTTAAACAAATAAACCTTAGCCGCGCCGGTGACTGCGGCCTCAGGTGACAACTTCAAGTGCCTCGGACGAAAAATTCGTTTTGAAAAGAAACCTCGCACTACAACGACCTGTGATAAGAGATAGCGAGGGTCAAAAAGGGCATCGCGCAAACCAAAGGAACTCGATCCAAGTACAAAATAAGCTGTTTTGGAAAATGTAAAAATTCGAAATGCGAAGGATTTATAATTAAAATAAAAATATACAGGTTAGGCCTGAAATAAATTGGTAACTGGCGAAACAATTAGCCGAAGACAAAAAAATTGTTTCACTCCCCACGGCCAAAAGAAATAAAAAAGTTTAAAGTATGAAAACATTAAAAAAATGTAAGAAACCAAAGAATTGGAGAATGAGTTCGATAATGCCAACACCAAACGCGAAACGCCATAGAAAAATCCTCTTTCGAAAAAATAAGCCAAGAGAACCAACCCTAATAAATCGGCTTAAAAATAACTGTGGCACCACATAGGATACCACCATAGAAATAGACGTTCTGTCTAAACCTGACAGAACCGTAAAAAACTGCTAAACACAGCAAAATCGACTGCATCACATAGGACACAATCCACCGTACTACAAAACTCGCACCGCATCATCATCACTCACTCTAAATCTAAGGTAACCCAATATAAAAAAGGTATGAGAGGGAAAAATTATCTTCAAAAATGAAACACAGTAAGTACTGCGAAAAAAGATTCGGGTGAAAACCCAGGAAAACATCCTAAAAACCATACCCGCCCCGAATTTAGGTAAAGACCCCAGAAGCCGGAGGAAACGATCGCACAACCACCAAACCCTGCTCGGGCATTCAGCCAGTCGTCGCAGCAAGATGGAAAAGGCGCGCCGGTGACGGACTGAATGTGGCTCCCTCACTGAGATGGATGGCAACACAATCGCTCGCCCCAACCCCCACAAATCTCCACAAGGCCGAAAAAACCAGCCCAAATAACAATAAAATAAAAAACCCCAAACAAGTATAAAATCAAATAAAAACAACATAGCTAACAAGCCATGAAAAACGACCTGAAAATCAAATCCATTAAAGTCCTAAGCGAACACAAGCACGGATGGGGAAAGAATTCTTTAAAAAATCCCAAAATATGAGGAGAAACGACCCCAACTGCTACCGTTGCTTAGAAGGAAAGCAAGATGAAAGTGCTCCCTAAAGTGCCCAACTAACCATCCAAAACATGGCTAGAGAGAGAACAAGATGACGTTGCTCCTCAATGGTGACCTTCCCGGCATGCCCAACCAACCACCCAATACGTTACAAAGGGGAAGAACTAGATGATGACGTTCCCAAAAAGTGACCTTCCCTGCATGCCCAACCAACTACCCTAGCAAAAAACAAAAAGCTAGTGATGTAAAAAAACGCGTTTTTTTAAATCGAATAAAAAACCTAGAAAAAAAACAGAAAAAAAACGTTTTTTTTGTTTTTTTTTTGTTTTTTATTCATTTTTGTAATTGGCGGCATGTTTTGGTAGGTACCCACCCCTATTGGAAGTTGCTTTAAGCTGGACCCAGCTCTGAAACTGTCGACCTGATCGACGAATCAAGTTACGTTAGCGATTCATCAGACAGTGGCATGGATACTGACTCCGAGTCAGTTGAGCAGTCAGCCATATCTGTTACAGAGTAATTCCTGCATTATTATAATTTCTACAGGGCGTTAGGGAAGTCGACGGAAAAATTTCTAGGGGTGAATCCTTGTCCCAAAATATAATGATTTAACTCAACTTACCTATATACAAAGTTGCTTAGTTTATCCGCTAGAGGGCTTTAAAAATTATCAATAATAATAATGGTGAGGCACTAACACCCCATGAAGGAGCTTGACCTGCAAGGCGGAAGGTCAGAGCTTCCATATTCTCGCTCTCACACCCGGCTGTCGCGTGTCAAATTCATGACACGTGGTGATTTGGTGAGCATCACGCATTAGACAACCGCATTATTACCCATTATTCCTTCAAACGCAGGTCCCCAATTATTTAAAGCGACTAGCTTTTTAAATGTTTTAACCCCCTGTATAATCACTACCAATTTTTTTTCTGGACAGTTAACTTTAATTTAGAAGCTATTCACTCTCTTAAAAAAATTTTAGTTGGGTAATCGGTTTAGCCACAAAGAATATTTTCTAAATCTCTACAAAAGCCTAGTGCTAAGTTTTTTTTTTGTGATTTATTTTACCAGTTCGACATACAGTGTCATGCATGGTTAGATTAATATAGAAAATGTGTAAGAATGAGTAACTAAAACTGACAGTAAATTATACAAGGTACATTATTACAAAAGGAACCGTTACATAAAATAATAAGACATAATGTGCTAATTACTAGTTTAATGATTTAACAATGATAACTAAAACTAAACTAAAAATAAACTAAAAGTTATTTCGAAAGAAAACATTATTTGATGCGTATAATAGGAGCAATGTTATGTTAATCACTGTCATCCGTTAGTAGGACATCCTGTGGAAGGCGTCTTTTGAGGCGCACGTGAAGTCCTTGTTTACCGAGAGAATAATACCGAGCACTTGGACAAGAATTAATATTTGCGAAAAATGTTTTAGCTAGTTTTCTGATAAACTGCACTATAGTTGGTATGCCCAGTTCTTTATGCACCTGAGAATTTCTAATGAACCATGGCGCCCCAACTACCATACGTAGCACCTTGTTTTGTAACACCTGTAGTTTGTGAATATGTGTTGGAGACACTGCACACCATACAGGACATGCATAAGTTATTATGGGTCTCAGTATTGATGTATAAATCAATATCCCGCACTGCACTTTGAGAGGAGACTTTCTATTGATGACTGGATATAGTTTGTTTAGTCTAACGTAGCACTCTTTTATTTTGTTTTGTATGTGGGCACTCCAGTTGAGCCTCCAGTCGAAAAAAACGGCAAGATACTTGACAGGTTCTTGTTTAGGACTCCATAAGACAGCTTTGCCATTGATTGTGATATTAGGGGGCTCCACTACTCTTCTCAGTGTGAATATCTTGCAAACGCACTTACTTTGATTCAATGTTATGTGCCATTGATTAAACCATTCTATCAGGATGTTAACAGCATCTTGTAACATTGCCGCGGATGTTATTAAATTATCGCTTTGCGTTATTATAGCAGTATCGTCTGCAAATATGGATAGAGAGGAATTTGTAGGTTCTGGAATGTCATATGTAAACAAGTTGTATAGTATTGGGCAGTGCTACGTTAAAATTACTGATTCAACCTTGTAGGGATTTAGAAAATATTTTTTGTGGCTAAACCGTTTACCCAACTAAATTTTTTTTAAGAGAGAAAATAGCTTATAAATCAAAGTAGCTATCCATAAAAACATTAGATGGATAATTAATTGTGACAAAAGTTTTTAAACACCCTGTAATTTTTGAAATTAGGGTTTATGCCACAAAATGCTTAAGTTTACTGGTAAAAACGCATGGCCAAAAAATGAATAAAATTCATCAACGATTTTTCGACTTATTTGAAAAAATTTAAAAAAACTCATCTTTAAAGCCCTCTAGCGGCTAAACTAAGCAACTTTGTATATAGGTAAGTTGATTTAAATCATCATATTTTGGGCCAAGGATTCGCACCTAGAAATTTTTCAGTTGACTTTCCTAACACCCTGTATATCCACTTTGGCTATGTTTCTATTTTTCTTTAGAAATATTTGCTTTTTTTTTGGTTATTATAAATTCTACAATTCACTTTACCTACGAAATGTATTATTTTTATTTAAAAATATCTGTTTTTTGTTTTTCCAAACAAATTACTTGTTGTTATTCACTACACTTTAATTCTGAAAAAAAACCAATTTAAATAAAAAACCAGACCGCTTGGTTTTTTTACAAAAAAAACAGGTTTTTTTTTAAAAAAACGAACGGTTTTTTTTAGGTTGCATCGCTACAAAAAGCACTAAGAAAACAAGTTTTTAAAAGGGACATTGTAGGTGTTTCCACGGTCACAATATCCTATAATACCATAGTCCAAATCCAAATAAGGGAAGCGCTTTGGAAAAAATCCTCAAATGAGACGGAATTAATGGCAAGAAGAAGGAAAGTGAAAAGCACTAAAATGCAAAATCCATAGGGAACATACCCTACAGCAACTTTTAAAACCAGAAGAAAAAACAAGACACAAGGAAAAGCGAAAAGGAAAGAGAAGAAAATGAACCAAAAAATCAGAGTTCGGAAAAACTCACGCTGCCACACCCACTCATCCAAGCTTCGACTGGCTAGGTCTACTATTCCATGCCGTGACCCGGGTTTACGGAGGCATGGACACGCTTAAAGAAGAGGAAACACAAGGAAAGGAAACCGCCTTCAATCGCAAAGGAAAAATCCGCACTCAAACAGATGCGTAAAAAGACGCAAAAAATTGCATAGAACAATGAGTAACAAGATGCAATAGCGCATCAAAACCGACTCAAAAATATCTTTTGTCACGTCTGACAGAAGAAAAACCTGCACCACATCGGACACAGAAAAAATATAGACGCCCTGTTTGCACCGAACAGGGGCCTAAAACAAGGACTGCCTCACATCGGACGCAGCCAACAAGAACCTCGCATCCAACAGGAAATGCATAAAGCATAGCTAAATAGCCGAAAAAAAAGAACAACCCGGAAACAACCCGTCGAGACCCTGAGTAAACTCAAGTACGGTGAGGCAAGTACCTAAAAGTTCCCAAAAATGGAGTAAACTACACCAAACCGCACACGTAATTCACGCAGGTCCTCGACCCACCGATAAGCAACCAAAGGAAAGATAAGGAAAAACCAATCATACCACACTACCAAAGCACACACGCAACCAATCAAAGAAACCATTCAGAAACCTCACTCACCAAAGCATACCCTTTCAACAAAGTCCAACACACTACCTATAAACATACCGCTAAACCTATCATTCGTCAAGAAAGATAAGGGAAGAAAAGTCAATAAACAACCGAACGAAACGATAAGTAAAGAAAGGAAAAGAAAAAAAAGTCAAATATAAATACGTGCACTACAACAAGATGTGAAAATTACAAAATTGCATAAGAAGTAAAAATTTGGCCAAGGAAGTGAAAAGGAAAATAAGTACAAAATCAAATATTGATAATTTAGTAGGGAGGCCAAGTGAATTAATAATTATTTTCGTGAGACTGAGTAGGTTTATACCGACAAGTGATACCATTGTAATCAGCGGTGTTTCCTTAGTAGAAAAACTCCTGTTGTCGCTTTCTCAGCCTGTGGAGTGAGGAGCTATGACGTGACAAAGATGGCGATTCTTGGTATCAGGTTTTAATACAGTAAGACTAGGTTTAACCCAAACATCCAAAAACGAAAATTCTACCCAGTGGCAAACTGTTTAGTACCCTCCTCTTAGTAAGTGGAAAAAAGTTGTATGACCTTGCGTGTCGGATTTAGGCGGGAGGGGGTTGGAAAGGTGGTAAAATGGTAGGTTTCAACAGTTTTACAGTTTTTCGCAAATATCTCGTTAACTGCAAGGTTTAGCGCAAACTTGATCTTATACTAAATTAATGTACATTTAATTTACAATAAAAACGGTGGTATGAATTTTTGCACTGCAGTAAAGGATTACGGAAATATGGAGGGGGTAAAAATGTAACTTTTTCTGTCAAAAAAAGCAAAAATCACGCCTATGAACTCGTAATATTCGCTCCAAGTGTATTATATAAAGTGTTCAAAGAAGTGGGGAGACCAGATGTTTATGGTAAAGCACCCAACATAAAAGACGAACAACATTTACGCAGATTATCCACTACTACACATGTTGAAGTGAAAGTGGAAGATGGAATTAATGTCACTCTAGGACAAGCAAAATTTCTAACTAGTATTAAGAACAAGATACAACTGATTACTCTCATCACTGTACACTTACAGCAAGCTGGCTGCAAAGTGATTCACGCAGAATGTGATGGTGACACCAAGATCGTTTTTACTACAATTGACGAATCAAAGAAGGAAACAGAGGGTATCGTAACTGGCAATGACAGCGATTTATTGGTCTTGTTGGTTGTTCATGCTCCAGCCATCAAACAGTTGAAGATGGTTGTACCGAATAAAGGTATAACCAAGAAGAAAAAGTTTACTGCATTGGAGACATTCAGCGTGGTATCGGGAAAATGAAGGATGTTCTCTTGGCATCTTCAATTTATAGAAAGGGAAAAATAACGCCTTCTGAAAGCGTGCGACGTGACAAGGAATTTTACTTAAAGCAGTTGATTTTTAACCACCCAAATGCAGACCCAGATGCAGTAACTGGCTGGAAACCATTTCTTCCTTTCGATATTTGCATCAACAAATGCAGATAATTTGGCTAATCTGCGCCATCAATGTTATTTGTAGACCATCGCAAAGGAGCCTGTACACACAAATTTCAGGTTGGCTGTACTTTTCCCTACTTCAGCAGCTGCACAACAACACTCTTATAGAGTTTGCCATCAAGTGCAGCAATGGCTCAATCTCAATTAAGATTCACTAAAATGGGGTTGGAAAAGGATTGGTGGTTATGTGCGTCCAGTTGCAACCACAAAGGCAGCTGATCCTGAAAAATTGCTCTCCCTCATTGTTTACACTTGTAATGCGGGGTATGTCAGAAACTGTAAGCGTCGACAGAGTGGCTTGAAATGCTTAAACATGTGCAAGAATTGCTCCGGACATGGGTGCACCAACACAGATGCACTAATTATTGACGACGGCATCGATGAAGATAATCTTCAACATGAAAAGAGCTTGAAGGTTTTTAGGTTACTGATTGCTGTTATTTATTATTATGTAACTACCTTGAACGTTGTACATACCACTTTTCATTGAAGAACATTGAATTTACGGAAAAGCGTGTATTGTGAAGAAAACAATTTCCATTATTTTTTGTATTACAGCTTATTAGCCTGTTTCAATGATATCCACATGATTTTATCTTTTTAGGATGATATGACAAAAGATAGAGGTAATTTAAGTAGGTGTAATTATAAGAACACAAATGGGAACGAAAAAAACGATATGATGAATTATTCAAAGAGAAAAATAGACAAAATGAAGATCAAAGCGACAAAGGAGGGGAGCAATGTAGATATATTATCATATACATACACATAGACGTACATACATACATCATCATCATCATCATTCGTTTTTGCTCCTGTAGAAGCATAGGGCGTCTTTCGACGATTCTTCAGCATTTGATGTTTTCACCTATATGGTAACAGAGTTGCCAGCTCTGTACCAACATACATACATACACACATACAAATGTTCCTATCTTATTGATGCGTCACTAAGTACTTTTTATAACGAAATATACTCTTTATAACGAAACACTCATTTTTAAGTAAGTACGATGAATCCCAAGCTAACTGGAAAATAATGACATCATTACCCCTTCCACATCTCTGTAACCCTTGTCGGGAAGTCAAAAATGCATAAGACCATTTTTATTGTAAATTAAATATAGATTAATTTTGTGTAAGGTAAAGATTGCGCTAAACCTTGCAGTTAACTAGATATTTGCGAAAAACTATAAAACTGTTGAAACCTACCATTTTACCACATTTCCACCCCCTCCCTCCTAAACCCGACGCGCAATGTTGTCCAACTTTTTACCACCTATTGAGAGGAGGGTACTAAACAGTTTCCTGCTGGGTAGAACTTTTTTTTGGATGTTTGGGTTAAACCCTAGCTTTACTGTACTAAAACCTGGAACCAAGAATGGCCATATTTGTGACGTCATAGCTCTTCCCTCCACAGGCTGAGAAAGCGACAACATGATTTTTCATACTCAGGAAACACCACCGAATAAGGAGGTACCACTTGTCGGTATAAAGCTACTCAGTCCCACGAAAATCGTTATTTGACGAGATAATTTAGTTTGGCCTTCTACTAATTAAAGCTATCCCGGTTAGCACAGCTGATGTTACTACCAAAATCGAGCCCCATAGCGTTGGTCGCCAGTGAAACAATAAAGAAGTTGACCTGCGATTTTTTACTACCATCGATTATTTAATTAGTCAATCGCAGGTCGACTTCTTTATTGTTTCAAGAGCAGCTGAGGGATTTTTATATAAATTCCCTTATGTCACGTGAAACAGAATTACTATACACAACCACAGCAAAGGAATAGGGAGTGGAAGCTAGGAACATGGAATATTAGAGGAATTAGTGGTAAAGAAATGGAGCTAGTAGAACAATTTGAAAAGCAAGATTTTACAGCAGTAGCTATCACCGAGACTAAGAAAAAAGGCTGCGTGACGCAGTGGATAGGAGACGGAAACCTATTAATATATGGAGGAGTAGACGAAAAGGAATGGGCCCAATCGGGAGTAGCATGCCTAATCCCAAAGGACAAAGTAGGAAAACTAAGTAAATGGGAACATATATGTGATAGAATATTAAAAGTAATAATAGAAATTGAAAGAAATAACATAATAACAATGATAATAAACTATGCACCAGGAGAATCCGACAAGATAGAAGTAAAAAACCAATTCTGGACGCAACTACAACAAACAATTGAAAATTGCGAAGGTACTTTGATATTACTTGGAGACTATAATGCAAGAGTGGGGAATGAACATAAGAAATGGCAGGAAGTAATAGGAAAGCACGGAGAAAACACCATAAACAAGAACGGAAGAAGACTATTACAATTTTGCATCGACAACGATTTGATCATAAACAATACATTTCATGAACACAAATGGATACATAAAATAACAAGAGAAGTACACACACGCAATGAACGCTCAATAATAGACTATATAATAACATCTAGAAACTATAAAAAGGAAATAAGAGACGTCAGAGTTAAAAGAAGCTATGAAGCAGGTACGGACCACTATCTACTAGAGGCTAAAATTAAATCGAACAACATAATAAAGAATATAGAAGAAAATAAAAGTAGTGATATAACAGAAAAAATTAAGAGCTTTAAGCTACGAGACCCACAAATCAGGTATGAATAAGTAGAAGAGACAGAAAAAGAAATAGATAAATATAGCAATTATGAACAAATAACAAATCTGGAAGATAAATGGGAAAGATTTAAAGAAACATTACTAAAAATAGCAAGAAAAGTATGCGGATACAGTAGAAGCAGAAAAAATAAGAAACAAACAAGCTGGTGGAGTGAAAATATTAAGAAAGAAGTTAAGGAAAAGAAAAAATTATGGAAAAAGTACTTACAAAGTAGAAAACAACAAATACATGAAAGCTACAAAATGCAAAGAAATAAAGTTAAAGTAATGATTAAAGAGGCAAAAACCAAATCTTGGGAGGAATTTGGTAGGAAAATGCAAGAAAACAGTGAAGAAAACAAAAAACTATTTTATAGAACCTTAAGAAGTATGAGAAAACAGAATGGAATAGCACTCAAACAAATAAAGGACCAGCGTGGAAATATTATAACAGATGAAAGAAAAATAATGGAAAGATGGCAAGAATATTTTACAGGGCTATTAAATAGCGAAAGTACATCAGAATACGAAAGTGGAAGTAACTATAAAAATACAAATGAAAAAGAAAAGGAAGAGAATAATATAGAACTGGAAGAATTGGAAGAAGCACAATGTAAGCTAAAAATAGGAAAAGCAGCCGGATGTGACCAACTAGATGCGGAACTGCTAAAGTACCTTGGATCAAACGGGAGGAAAGAACTATTAGAAATATTAAACATGGCCTGGGAAACTAAAAGGATACCGAAAGAATGGAATATAGCAACAATCCTACCGATATATAAAAAAGGCGACTCGAAGAACTGTGAAAACTACAGGGGAATATCACTACTATGTGCAGGATTGAAAGTTTATGAAATAATATTGGAAAATAAATTAAGACGGAGGTTGGAACCAAAACTAGCAGACGCCCAAAGTGGATTTAGACCAGCGCATAGCGTACAAGATCATAATTTCACACTGCAACAAGTAACAGAAAAAGCGCTAGCCAAAAATGAGCAAATACTTCTAGCGTTCTTAGACATGAAAAAAGCATTCGATATGGTGAGCAGGACAGGAATTTGGCAAAGTCTAAAGAATAAGAATGTAGAAGAGGAGCTAATAGTGGTAATACGAAGCCTATATGAAGATACGCTGAACCAAGTACGAACGGGAAATAGAACTACAGGAACATTTAGAAACAATGACGGAGTGAGACAGGGAGGGGTATTAAGCCCGCTACTATTTATAAGTGTTATGGATGAAGTGATTAAGAAATGCGGGGAAAAAACAAAAAAGTACAATGTAGGGTACAGAAATATGCAAACAGTGAAGGTCGAAGCATGCGTTTTTGCAGACGACATAGTACTAATAGCAAAAACAGAAAGAGAACTAGAAAATAACATAAAAATTTGGACTACAGAGCTAAAGAAATATAATCTCGTAATAAACACGGAGAAAACAAAAGTGATGGCAGTAACAAACAATAAGATAAATATAAATATAGACATAGATGGAAGTAGAATAGGACAAGTAGATGGGTACAAGTATTTAGGAATAATGCTAAATCATAAAAGAACACAAGAAGATGAGATTGGCGCCAGAATAAATACAGCAACCAGAGTATATTATGCACTATATAAAAACTTTCTGAATAGAAAGGAGATAACAATAAAAACAAAAATGGCTGTGTATCAAACAGTGTACCTACCAATCCTAACGTACGGGGCTGAAAACTGGGTCCTGAACGAAAGCCAAAGGAAACGATTACAGGCCGGCGAAATGAGATATTTGAGAAAAGTACTAGAAGTGAGAAGAATGGACAAAAGAAGAAATGACGATATCAGACATGAACTAAAAGTAAAATCATTGAATACCGAAATAGAAGAGAAGAAACTGAAATGGTGGGGGCATATGACAAGAATGAAGAAGAACAGGCAGGTAAAGAATATATGGGAGGCAAGGAAAATTGGAAGAAACCGAAGGGGACGACCAAGGAAAGTGTGGAACAACAGTGTGAGCGAGATCTTAGAGAAAAGAGGAAAAACATGGACCGCGGCGAAGCAATTGGCCAGAAACAGAAAGGAGTGGCGTAAATTCATAGAGGGAAACTAACCGCTAAAGGAAATATACCTCGACACCTTCGGGTACAAGAGGTCATCGATTATGAATGATGAATGAATGAATGAATGTCACGTGAAAGATTTTCATGGTACTTGTCTCACCTTCACGTGCATGACAATAGTGTACAGCCTACTAGAAATGATGATAATTTTGATAAACTACACAAAATAAGACCTTTACTTGATCGGCCGGGTGAAACATATTTAGCATCGTTTAGACCTAATAAACATCAATCGCTCGGTGAGTCGATGATCAGGTTCAAAGGGAGAAGCTGTATTCGGCAATATATGCTGCTAAATCCGATAAAACGTGGATATAAGGTTTGGGCGAGGGCAGACAGAACGGGTTATATGTGTGAATTACAGGTATACACCGGTAAAATTCAGGACACCATAGAAGTAAATCTTAAGAAACGAGTTGTGCAAATCTTACAAAAGCTTTTTTTGGCAAGCGCCATAAAGTTGTTTCCGATAATTTCTTCGATTCCGGCAATATGTAGCAGGAGTTATTACTAAATGCTGCATGTGCTTGGGGAAAGGCCGAATAAACATGCAAGTGGATTTGCGGGATGGTAAACAGTTCAGCCGAGGAGATGTTGAGTACCGTGTATTAACTAAGAGTATCGTGTTCCTCAAATACAGGGACAATAAAAGTGTTTTGTTTTCAGACAATTTTCATGATCCATCCCAAATAAGCACGGTTTTCAGAAAACAAAGGGATGGGACAAAAAATATATTGCATGTCCAGAGATGGTAAAAGAGTACAACTATCATATGACATGCCCAAATCACTTTATAAAATTCATAGAAATTCCCACAAATGGTGGATCATGATTTTTTTACTTTCTGGACGCAGCACGAGTAAATCCATTTATTATATTCAAACAAAGATTGCCCTCTACCATTGCGCTGAAAGAAATCCGACTTAGGGTAATTGCTAGTTTAGTTGGGACAACAAATGGCTCTATAAGAGAGGAAGAAAACCCCAACAGCTACAAAACTCGAGTGCCATTAGAAAAAAAAGGTGCCTGAAAGGAGCACCTCATTACGTTGTGTCCCCTGCAGCAAACGAAATGATTACCACAGGATAAAATGGAAGTGTTTTACATGCAAAGTTGGTTTGTATCTGAATGACCAACGAAATTTCTTTGGATTATACCACACACGTTAAATTTCGTTACAGCATAGTGGTTACCCACTGAAACCGCATTTTCTAAAGCTTATTAAATTTTGAAAATATTATATTTTATATTTTTGCTACATTAAACTGTTTTTTGAAAAAAAAGTGTTTTATTTCATTTCTATTTAATTCAGTCCTGAAAGGATAGGTATGGATTCAAATAAATTGTTATTGATGGTGGTGAACTCAAAAACCGAAAAAGGGAAAAAATGGAAAACCAAGGAAATCATGTTTAGAACAAATCTGGAAAATATGAGGAACAGAACAGGATGGCCGATCTAGCCACATGCATGAGTCTCAAGCGGCCGGGCCGGGTTCCATTCCCGGCTACTATAGAGAGATTTTAAAAATCGTATGCTCTCCGGCTATCACGCTAACACCTGTGCTAGTCGTTATCCCCTAATAAGGGCACTCTTCCTCACTTTCGATTGGCTGGGGTAGCCACCTACCCGACTTACGAGTAAAAAGGGCTCATAGAACCACTTTGTGGTTAAAAACAGACCACTGGCCTATAATAAAAAGAAGAAGAAAAAACAATGAATGGTAAGATGAAACAGATTGCAAAAAACCCGAAGGATATGGAAGAACTGGGTTACAGAACGAGAAAACAGAACAGAATCCGACGCTCAACGAGCAGATAACGAGATAACAAGTGTAGCACATCGAAATCAGCATTTGGCGAACTGAAAACACACCGTAAAGGTATAATTTTTGAACCAATTGGAAAAAAAGGAGGTATTACATGCCTCAAACAGTTATAGTTTGGACTAATGTCAATTCTGTCCAATGCTTTCAATGTGCTTGTTGCCGTACATGAACTACTATCTGTATAATATTAGTTATGTTTTTTTATTTGTTAAATTTTCCGTATTCCATAATATCCATTTAATTGCTATAAAGACCCTTTACGAATCAAGAACGCAAAATGTCTTTAATACTTACGCATCAACATATGACAAACACCGTTGTCCAATGGGCAAGTATTCGGAAGTTTATATCTCAATCAGTAAGATCCACGGACAAAAAAGCTTTGATCAGATGTTCTAAAGTTGTATATTTTTCAGCAAAAATTTAACTGTTATAAGAGATTCGGGCAGTAGTACTGATGGTGTCTGTACTTACAATTTTGTTGCACACCATAGTCACAAGAGGTCGCCCGCACACTTAAGTATCGCCTGCTACCCTACTATAAAAGCCACGACCGTTGGGCTATTTGTTCAGTCCACGTTCAGTTCACAAGTGCTCTTTGTTCAACATTGCCAATCAGCGACAACCCATAATGGTATCAGTTTCTTATAATTATTTATTTTTT
Organism: Agriotes lineatus; assembly: GCA_940337035.1. Taxonomy (NCBI): domain Eukaryota; kingdom Metazoa; phylum Arthropoda; class Insecta; order Coleoptera; family Elateridae; genus Agriotes; species Agriotes lineatus. The sequence continues at coordinate 86,359 of CALNHX010005183.1, forward strand.
ATGTAACTCACTTGGCATTTTTAACATTTACCATCAATATATTGCTTTTAAATCCATTTCTATAATAAATTCTGCAATTAAAAGTTTGGATTTGAGACTGTTTTATTTTCACTTAGCATTTCTAGAGAACTGTATTATTTGAAATAAATGGGTTTAAAATTTTATGTTAAAGCAATTTAGCAAGGTACGTTGTACTGGTTCTCTTAGCAGGGAAGGGGCATTGTTTTAAATACTTTTAATTAGCATTCGTTCAAAAAGTTACGGACAGATGTAGTAAAGTTATAAAAATTAATTTGAATAAGTGAATGATTATGTGTAATACTTTCTATTGAGTATTTAACTGGATATATTCAGGTATAAAATATATTTACCTCTGCCAACAACAAATGTTTCAAAAGGTGATTTGCTTGATTTTAGACCTGCCATTTTCTAGTTCTTCCTAATTTAGAACACCTAGTTTCGTTCTACAAGTCTTGCACAGTTAATTGTTATTTTTTGTAATCGAATAAAAAGTATCTCAAAGTCCTAAATAAAAAGTTTTGCTGTGTTCTATTGCAATATACCTACCACAAAAATAGGCTTTTTTGCTATTTTATCATTTGTGTTAAATATTTATTTTGAACAAACATATACAACTGATATGAGGCTCATAAAATTTGTAAATTGTAGGAGGTCATTTCAATGGCCCCAGCCTTCCATATTTATGTTATAAACTTTACGCGTAATTATTGCTATAAAGTTAATTCTCATATTGCAGGCTGATCCCATCACAGCTCGTCTTGCATTAGTGTCTAAACGCACCATGAACTGGAAGAATCTGACGCATTTCATCTATCGCTTTGGTGAGTGTAAAACTTAAAGCTTTTGTAATTTACAGGATGTATTTATTTGCGTTTGACAGAAAGTATTTCCTAATAATCCATTTTTAGCTCTTCCAAAATAATCTTTTAAAATTATTTGTTTTGCATTTATACAACTGCAAAAAACCATTATAATAAGTTATATCCGTAGGTAAAATGAATAATTATTAAATATAAAATGTGCTGTTGCAATGTAGGTACTTAATAGAGTTTATTGGGCCTGCTATCTGCAAAGTTTTAGTCGTTAATTATTATAGCGAAATTATTTATAATGTCACAATTCTATGTTTTACTTAGCCTATTTTGGAGATATGCAATTAATCAAATAAGAAAATTTGTACAGCTTCTACTTAATATTGTATATAATAAAATTGCTTCGTCAGAACTTCTTATTTATAAGGTTAGACATCACTTCAACCTAAACAAAAGCAAGAAATATCCTTGTTAAATCTATATTCAGTTTGTGCTTTTCCAGGTTATATTTTGTTATGCAATTTTACAATATTGTACAGGGTGGGCAAATTACAATGTTTTCGTAGGAATCTTGATAACTATAGGAGTTCATATAAACATATGTCCAAAAATGAGTCGTTTTCCTGTTACAAAAACCTGACAACAAGTAATGTCAACACTCTGAATAATTAATTTTTTGTTTGTTTATTTTAACTTTCTTCGAATGGGAACTGATTTCACCTCCATGTCATATCTCCATGGATAATTAATTCTTTTATTTCATTATGGCTGAAAATAAAATAATAATTCTTCATAAATTTCAACACAAAAATGACTGTAACAGAAAAACGACTCATTTTCGGACATATGTTTATATGAACTTTTTTCATCATTTTGATGAGTAGAATACGCTCCTGAAGTAGAGGTCCAGATTTTGGTTACACCCTGTAGATATATCCTAATATATAACAATATACAGTTTCCGTCATAAATTTGAGAAATAGTGGAGATTTTTATTTATCCATTTACCAAAGAATGTTATTATGATTAGAGTGTTTGCATCTTTTCAAACTAATAATGCACTTGCTAAAATTTAAATATCTCCTGTCATATATGGGGGAAGTTCTAAAATATGGGAATAGGTCAATTTTTCAAAATAGCCAACATGTTATTTGGAAAAGTTGTTTTTACTTCAAAGGTGTCAAATGTGAAGTCGCAGTCACCTATTCCATCAGATTTTCCTATTTTTTTACCACCCTGTGTATTACAGAAAACGGAATACTTCAAACTTATTATCGGATACGATAAGTATGAATTGTGGAACTTGAGTTTCGTTCAATTAGCAATTAGAATATTACCTACGTTAATCAAAATTAGTAGTAAAAAGTCTAATTTTTTTGTGTCCAAAGTAAAAGCAGATGTTTTCAAAAAAGTGAAATAATAACAAACGATCAGAGTATTAATAAGATTTATAATTTAATTGAAATGATATAACAAATATTTACAAATAACTTTTTGTGTATTTTGAAAAATAAGACCAATAAGGTACTTTATTCTTGAACCATTTTCATATTTTCTCCCCCGTATACGAAAGGAGATATTTAAATTTTGCCAAGTACATTTTTAGTTTTAGAAGATGCAAGGACTTTCATAATAAGATTTTCTGCTAAATTGATAATAAAGCAATTTTCCATGTGTCCAAACTTATGTACTGGCACTGTGTAATATTATAAGCCACAATCAAACGTAATTGATTATCTAAACCAAACAGTCGGCAGTGTAACAACGCAATGATAGATACCTTGTTAGACCAGGTATATTCTAAATGACACAAGCCTTCAACTAGAAAACAAAAAAATATTAAAAACTACTTTGACAGCTGCGAGTTTTTGCTATAACGTTGTGAAATTGCATATCGTTAGCGTGGGAAGAAATCTCCTTTCTCATGATGTCAAGCCAACTATGAGTTTCATATAAAAAGTATAACTTTATGGCATAAGTCAAAATTCGAAACCTCTTTGAAAAACGACTACGCTACTGCATTCTCACCAAAAAAATTGTCTAAAGAACGTTAAAATAGTTTTCTTTATTTTTATAATTAAGTGAGATATAACTACAAAACGAAAAGTCGAAAATTCGAACTTTCGTTTATAACTCGAAAACAAAAGACGATGGCCAATATTGCACCATTGCTTTTCTCGAAAAAAGAGATCGAGGATGGGGAGTCCATTTTTCCATATCTCCTGTAGTTATCGAGATTCTCTATGAAGACATCGAAATTTTCACACCTTGAACAAAATAATATGTCAATGCAAATGTTCTACTAAACCTCATAATTAATAGTAGATTATGCCAAGGGAAACAAAAGCATGATTTGTCTCGTGTAGCCCAATGGCTACAAATATACTGAGAGAGAAATGGTTTGCTCTCCTCCCTTGTGGAAAATATCTCCTCAATAATATAGGCGAGCAAGCAATATTTCCATAAATAAAGCATTCGATAATGTAAGAGATAAAAATACTGTTCCTATGCAAGCTTTTAAATGAAAGCTCACGACAGTGTCGCGTTCAGGGTATGTTCTGTGAGCTAGAATTAAATAACCAAGAAACGCTATTTTTGGAACATACATCTTTTATGCATCAACGGGAATAAAACAATATATTTTTTTCTACAGCACATGTTAAAGTGTGCTTTTATCAACTCAAAACAAAAGGTCAAGTTTTACTTTAACAGCAAGGGTAGATAAAGTAGCACTTTAACATCAAGGATAGATAAAGTAATTTAATTTTCTAACTTTTGTTTAAATTAAATATGACAGTTTCGTATTATCGTAGCAACCCAATCTAGCTACTGACATTTTGAAATGTGATTGACTGTCATTATTTTCTTTTGAAATTGTCAAAGTTCTTGCTATAGAAAAAAATATTATATTATACACGACGATAAAGTTATTTATATCCACTCTTGAATCATTAACGTCTCGACTTCGTCTCGACGTTAAACGATTCACTCGTGGATAAAATTTAACTTTATCGTCTTGTATAATAAATTACTATTTTGCACTACTAGTCTCAGAACGCACCGTTATTGGCCTATCTTTAGGTCGTGAAGTTGATTTTCTCCACCACGGGAGAGAAAGTAAAATAAACAATTTTCACCGTGGTAACTAATAAATTGCTAAGTTACCAAATACGACTATTTTAATTTTGACGTTTTAAAGAGCTGTATTGTCAGGTTGACAGATAAAATATTTTCGAAATTTGTTGGGAATTTAGGTATTAAGCCTTTTGGTAGTGCAAAAAATAGTATATACATCACGGTAGCGAATCGTCTTATAACCTTCGCGCTTTAGATACTTCGCGCTGCGCGCTCAGTATCTAATATGCGCTCAGGTTATAATACTGCGCTTCGCTACCTTGATGTATAATATACTATTTTTCACTACTAGCCTCAGAACGCACCATTATTGACATATCTTTAAGTCGTGAAGTTTTTTTTCTCCATCTTGGGAGACAAAGCAAAATAAACAATTTTGACCGTGGTAACTAATAAATTGCTAAGTTACCAGTTAATATTTTAATTTTGACGTTCTAAAAAGCTGTATTGTCAACTTGACAAGTAAAATATTTTTTTGGGAACTTTAGGTATTAAGCCGTTTAGGTAATAGTAGATTATGCAATGAGGGAGAGAAATGCGTTATTTTGCTGAGGTTCAATTTGTGACTTCGCACTCGAGTCACATAGCACTGAAGCAAAATAGCAGTCTCTCCGAATTGCATATACTATTTTTTTCACGTTGCAGGAAGATTTAAAAAGACAAGCCTGTTTTTTTAAACGTAATTTATTGACATTTTTAAATTTTAAAGTTGGTGGCACTGTAAGTCTATGTCAAATTTGAGGTTATCAGGTTAGGTTTTGCATCAGTTTTGACACAGACTGACGCAAAACCTAACCTAATAACCTCGACTTTGACATAATTATTATGTCAGTCATAATGAAAACTCCCTAGGTAAATTTCTCTTCTCTAGGGAATAATTCATTATTTCTGTCACGATTTTGGTATCGTAGAAACCGTGTTTTTCTCCCAGACGTGAAAAAAAAGTAGTATACACACCACGGTAGCGAATCCTCTTATAACCTTCGCATTCTCCTGGATAATTACTATCCGCTACGCTAGCTAGTGGAAAATATGGTGAGAATTGTAATTTTAAGGTTAACTGTTTGTTAAGTGTGAAATTTGCCAGTTTGTGTAAATTATACAGAGGTGGGCAAAAATATAGAAAGTCCTATGCTGCCGTACTCTTAAAGAAATTCCTATGCAATTTAGTTTACAGAGAGGTGCACGAGAAACGGCCAGAACTGACGCAAAACCCGATATAACCCGATAACAACAGAATTAAAAAATTCGTTCAAAATGCTTCTGAGCAACGATAGCCAATTTGTTTTAAATGCACATATAAGTTTTTTATATTCTTTCGGGCTCCACAGGTTTTTCTGAAAAAAATAACGTGAAAATATCATATCTTTCTTCATTCATACCGAAGTAAGAAGTAAAAGTTACGAAATTTATACACATGACCCTGACATAAAATTACCCTTGAAATGCAATCAAACAGGCTGAGCAGAGGCTATGTTCAAAATGAAAATCAAATTCGTAAAACTTAAACTGCGGTTATTTCCAATAAGATTTCAGCTTGCCGCATCGCATAGTACAAATTTGAGTGTAAATATCGTAACTTAGCTAAATGTGGAAATTGGAAACAAAATGGACAACAACAAAAAAGAGCATTGCAATTTTTTTTAGTTTCGTAACAACTTTCAGGTAATTTCAAAAAGAAAGAAGTGTATTTTTACACATCGCAGTGGCATCAAATCAAGTTTTGCAGGTTTGACGTTTATTTTTGAACATCATGCTGTACTCAGCCTACTTGGTTGCATGTCATGGGTGATCTGATGTCTCCGCCATATGTAAAAATTTCCTAACTTTTAGTTTTTTTTCTTCGGTATGAATGAAGAAAAATATGAAAAATCCGTGGAGTCCGAAGAGTGATAAAAAAATTATACTTTCCACAAAAAAAAGTTGACTATCGTTGCTGAGGGGTACTTAGAACCTCTCTGTGTATATATGTATATTATTATTATTATTAGTGCTCATTATTCCCCACGGGGGACATAGGGTTATACAAAACAAACAGTAATAATTCAGAAATAAATCAAAACTAAACTAAACTAAAACTAAACTAAACAGAAACTGTAGCTATATACATTTAGTTAAACAGTACGATACACATGTGTTTTAATTATTATAAGTCATCTATAAATTGCTTCCATTGATCTTTGTCTTGTGCTAGGACACGAAGCTGAGCGATGGTTCTACCTGTTTCCTCTCTGACCGTTTTTCTCCAGGTTTTACGAGGCGCCCCCTAGCTCGGCTACCTTGTGGGTTCCATTCCAATGCGACATGACTAGGGACGTGTCTATGTTTTCTCAGTGTGTGACCCAGCCATCTATATTTCCTTTTCCTAATTGCTATACTCAACTCTTCTTGCCCAGTTCTCCTCCATAAGTCTTCATTTGAGATTCGCTCGGGCCACCAGATTTTCAATATATTTCTCAAGCATCTGTTTACAAATGCTTGGATCTTCCTTTGTGTTGTCACAGTGACGCACCATGTTTCCGAACCATACAGCAATACAGCCTTAACCGTTGCGTTAAATATCTTCATCTTGACTGTGTTGTGAATGTTCCCGGCTCTCCATATATTATTCATAGCCAGAAACACCACTCTCGCTTTATTTATTCTAAGATCAATATCTCTTGATGACCCCCCATCTATTGACACCACACTAACAAGGTAAGTAAATTCTTCAACGTTTTCAATATTATAGTTGTCCAAGGTTATGTCACTCACATCTGTATTAATAGTTAGTAATTTAGTCTTCTCCTTGTTAATTCGCAACCCCACTTTATTTGATTCACTTTGTACACTATTTAGTTTTGCCTGCATATTTTGTGAGTTCGTAGATAATAGACAAGCGTCATCGGCATATTCTAAATCCTCTAATGTCCTGGTTAGACCCCATCCTATTCCCCTTCTTCTACCTTCAGTCGCGTTTGTTAGTATGAAGTCCATTATAATTAGAAACAAAAGTGGTGATAAAATACATCCTTGCCTAACACCACTCCTTGACTCAAAAGGTTGAGATAGTTGTCCCTTATGCAGTACTCTACACTTGCAGTTTGTATAACCCTCCTTAATTGGGCGTATTATTTTATCAGGAAGTCCTTTGTTTTTGAGTACCCTCCATATACATCCTCTATCAATGGAGTCGAAAGCTCTTTGATAATCTATAAAAAGTAGTTGGAGTGGCGATTGGTATTCGAGGGATTGGTCAATTATTCTTCTGATGGTTTTGATATTGTCCACGCATGAGTAGCCAGTTCTGAAACCACTTTGTTCCTTTCTTATTATACTATCAAGCGTTGTCTTGATTCGATTTAATATAATACGGTTGAAAACCTTGCTCGTGACATTCAGTAGGGTGGTTCCCCTCCAATTTTCACATTTTTGTAAGTTTCCCTTTTTTGGGATTTTAATAACAATCCCTTCCTTCCATTCAGAAGGGAAAGTCTCTTCGGATCATATTTTTTGAAAAAGGGGGTGAAGTATATCTGATACACCCTCTGCATCGATTTTTAATATGTCTGACGTTATTGAATCATTCTCTGCTGCTTTACCCTTTTTCATTTGTTTAATTGCTTGAAGTAGTTCTTCTTTTGTTGGGATTTCTGTATTTATTGGGAACTCGGGGGAATCAACTTCTGGGGGGATCTGGACAGTGTTGCTTGTAACATTTGTTATATCTTCGAAGTATTCTTTCCAGCGTTGTAGTTGTTGCTCCATTGTGCATAACATTATTCCATTTTTATCTCTGATTGATGATTCCCTAATTTTCCCCGTGTTGCCTGGCAGTTTCCTTATCATATGATACAATTCTTTATTATCACCCATGTCGGCCGCCAGTTGTGCTTGCTCTGCCAGATTTTCAATAAAAGCGTTTTTGTCTGCTTTTAGGCTTCTTTTAACTTCTGTACTGCACTTGACATATTTTTCCTGCACTTGTCTCGTTTGTTCTTCAGTTTTAGCTACGAGTCCAAGTTCTTTCAGTCTCCTACGCTCTCTTATTTTTAGCCATGACTCCCGGCTAATCCATTCTGCTGAACTTCTTCTTGTGCTAGTGGTTATTTCGTTGCAGCTTTCAATAATGGCTCTCCTACAATCTCTCCAGATCTCATCAATAGACGTGTCATAACTGATCTTTTCTTTCGCTTGATATAAACTACTGGCAATTCTTTCTTTCAAGTCTTGCCCTACTATTTTACTTATGTTAATGCTTCTTGGTTTCCTAGTAATTCCATTTTTGCGTGTCTGCTTTATAGGTTGCAGTTGAACTTTGGCTATAAGGGGATGGTGATCGGAATCTATGTCCGCTCCACGTCTATTGCGTACATCCAAGACAAAGATAATATATACATAGATCTCTAGTGAATGGTCACAATAAAAGGGTTAGTTCTGGACGCTGCATGCAGACGGCGCTTCGATAGCTACAAATTTTGAAGTAAGAATCCCATTACGTAGCGCCAAACTAACTAACTGGCTGAAATGAGCGAAATGCCTATATCTACGTATGTCCTTTCTTAATTCATATTTACCTGCCACTTGCAGAACGGGTATTCTTTGTTTTCGGAGGAGATGGTTTTGTAGATAAACTGCTAATGGATACTTAACTGCATTTTAATGTTATGCAAATATTTATTGAATATTATTGAAATACCGTAGAAGGTTTATATTATGCTTGCCAAACAAGTGACAAAAGCATTTTCGTAACACGTGCTCTAATAAGATTTTTATATTTTTATACAGGGTGAAGCGATTAATATGCAGCGATCGATTATGTTGTGTATTAATTAATAATTATTATTCCATTTATAGAATTACATATTGATAGTTTAATGCTATTTCGTATTATACAATATTTGAATAAATAATGTATTGTAAACGAGTGTATGTAAATGAAAGAGTTCTTTTACATTTTTAAAATTACATTTATTTTGAAATGTAAAATTATTATTCTATAAGTATAACAAATTAAGAGCCAAGTTGGACATTCATTACTTACGTAACTTAACTGATTTTTGACACAGCAATTATACTTATCGTTAATTACAACCTATAACAAAGATATTTTGATATTATATGTCACACTTGTTTTACTGTGTGCAATTTAATGTAAATCAATTTTTATACAGATTTAAATTTTTGTTCTTTGGTCTGTGTGTGTAGGTCTATCTGTGTGTCTGTCGGTCTGTGTGGCTGTCTGCCTGTGAACAGAATATCTCAAAAATGAAAAGAGGTATTGCGTTGAAACTTTATATATAAGTTTTGCGTACTATGTAGATGTGACAGCAATCTTTTGAAGAAAATCGCATTACCGAAAGTAGGTGTTTATTCTTGTGATTTTTCTGTTTTTTCGATTTTTTCAAAAACGGCCCTAACGATTTTTTCAAACTTCAACAGTTTTAATGTGTATTGATGTGATATAGGTGATTTTCCAATTGAATACCTCTAAAATGGGTTTCTTTTGTTTTTTTAAATTTTTTTTATTAACTCCTATTTTAAATAAAACACCCGGTATATTATTACATTTGGAATTCAGTTTAAATTTTTAGAGAAAATTTGTCTCTCGAACTAACGCTCTATTTTGTACCGTTTTTGTAGAATTTGCAATTTTTGAAAATGTTTGACAAATGCTGAAAAACTAAAAATCCAATTTTTGGCTAATTATAAGGTCACTGTAAAAGGAAGTTGTGTGAGTGTATCACACCAGATTTTTTTAATAAGTTTCTTGTTTTTTTTTTATTGAACCATCTATTTCGGGATCACTGGAAGATGATAATACTATGATTAGTTGGAATGTTTTAATCTTTTGGTTTTTTTTTAGAATAATTATGCTTAGTAATATACTAACCTTTTGGTTTTTTAATCGAGCAAAATCGCCACTCGGTTAATTTACTTTTTAAGAATTTGCTGTAGAACTTATCAGTTTTGTTTATGACATTTTTCAATTGAAAACTTTTGCATTGTGTTTATTGAGATTTTTCTTAAAGTGGTAAATGACTTTTTGTTTTAAGAATGTTGCTGTTCTTGTTTGTATTTGTTTATAGCTTGTTATTATTCTTTGAAAATGGGATGGGCAAAACGTTCTTAAAATAACAAATGGTTAAATCCAATTTTACACTATTCTTAAACCATTTTAAAACTGAAATTAATAGTATAAAACTATAACCACTTTATGACTTGGAACAAATATAAATATAAAAATCTGGTGTGATACACGCACACAACTTCCTTTTACAGTGATCTTATAATTAGTCAAAAATGTCATGTTTAATTTTTAACCATTTGTTAAAATTTTTCAAAAATTACAAATTCTACAAAATATATTATCTTTGTCCAAGAGAGTGTGTTGCCATTTTTTATTAACACAAATATGATCGATTTGGTTAATTACCTTTTGATCGGGTGATACCCAAGTCCCTTTGTGGCAGGTATTGTGCGTAAACATTGTGCCGCCTATCACCAAATCGTGGATTCCACAGAATTCGAGTAACAACTCGCCGTTTTCGTTTCGGGCTCCTAACCCATGTTTCTCAATAACCCTTTCAAAATCCTTATTTTCCGCGCCAACTTTGGCGTTGAAGTCACCCATCAGAATAATAATATCATTTCTATTTACTGCATTTATTACTTTATGCAAAGAGTCATAGAACTCCTCCTTTTCTTCTACTTGCGATACCTCTGTAGGTGCGTAACATTGAATTATTATCATCTTTCCTCCATTTACACTAAATTTTGCAGTGATTATCCTTTCACTGATAGGGTTCCATTCACTTAGCATATTTTTAAATCTTGGACTTATTAAAATACCTACACCATATTGATGATTATTATCATTAAATCCCGAGTAAAGGAAGTAAAAACTTTTTGAACAATTAACCTCCCCACTTCCTACCCAACGAGTTTCGCTAATTCCCATTATATCCATATCATAACGATCTATCTCTTAAATAGCTTGGTGCAGCTTGCCTTGTTGGTTCAGTGTCCTTACGTTCCACTGTCCAAATTTGTAAGTCGGATAGTTGCCCTTCTGTACATTTATTTTATTTATACTTTATATTTTCCTTCTCTTCCACGCTCGTAATCGTTTCCTTTATCGTTGCTGCAGTCGTCATCTTGGACCTTCCATTTTGCTTCGTTATTGGTTTTTTGAGTTCCATTTTTCTTCCTCTCCTTCTTTTTTTTCTTTCTTGACTTTTAGGCTTCCTCCGCTTTCATCTGACCACTCATACTGGATGTCATTAACTTTTAATTTTCTATATCCTATTTGCGTCTTTTTCCCGTTTTCATTTTCTTTCTTTGCTACTTTTCTTATAGCAGCCTGAATCAGCTGTTCTTCCTTAGTGAGGTAATTTTCTATATAAATTTCGATTTTTCCTAGTTTTGCTTTGTTCTTCATGACTGCGAGCTTTCCCAAGAAAGAAGCCATTTTTACTACGACTATTGGTTTTTCCTGTACTCTACCAATTGGGAACGCATCCTTAACTTCAGCATTAACTTGTAATTTTTCCCGTATAAATTTTTCCACTTCTGCTTCGGGCGAGCTGGTATTATCTAATTTCCATCCTTTTATAATAAAGTTGAGTTTCTTCTTGTCGTTCTCCTGTTTTTCTATCTTGACCTTGAGATCTTGTATTTCATTTCGAAGTTCTGTTTTTTTTGCCACTCTACCTCTTTCTTGATTTGATCTTCTTTAATTTTTCGTATTTCCTCCCCATACTTCTTAATTACTGTTAGTTCTATCCTTGTGTTTTGGACCTCTGCTTTTATCTCTTTCATGCCCTTCTCCATAGCTTCAAGTTTCTGAAGTATAATATCCATATTTTCTTCCTCTTCTTTATCTTTCACCGTTGTGGTTGAGGTTGCTCGTGCTGTTGGGAATCTCTGTACTAATTTACTTCGTTTAAAAGCCTCAACATCCACTTCTGTCCTTACTTCTACGTCACTTGCTTCTCTCTTCCTCTTCAGGAAATCGTCTAGGGACCCTATGCAGTTATTCCGCGTTTTTTGAGGCTCTTTTCGGATCATTTACCTTTGCTTGGCAACTAGCGTTTAATTTTAAACTTGGCAACGTTGCTTTATTTTCAGTTGCCGTTATCTACGTCTTAGTCTAACCTCACTTCGATTACTAGGTTTTAAATTTCGACTTTTGTAATCTAAATTCACGAATCCTCAAAGAGTTTCGTTTACCACTGTCCTTAATTTACTGGAGCTTCGTTTGCACAACTTTCCTTGATTAACCAGCACTTGTGAAACCTCAAATCCTAATAAGTTTGGAGCGCTATCGCAGGCGATTGTTTACACTGCCAAGTTAGGATTATGTATATAGTATTCCTTATTCTAAATAAAATGGAATTATCCGTATTGTAATATTACCTTCGGTTTCACCGGAAGTTAAACGTAACTTAAAATTTTTAAATAGAACATCCTGTATATTTTTCAGTATTTGGATAGAGAATTTAATTGCGAATTCAAAAATATCTGGTTTTCTACATTTATTGAGCTTTTCTCCCCTTGAGCCCCTTACGAAAGTGGACGAAACGTTGACTTCTTCAACCTCAATAAAGACACGGTCGAATTCCGGAAGTCCCTTCTTATTTACTAAAGTTTTCCATATCTTTTACCCAATTGCTTTTTATTCATTCTTCGCAATGGACAATGGTACGTTGCCATATTTCAGGAGTGTAACAGTGTAACTAGATAATGCCTCTGTCCACATTTTTGTAACACGGTCGTTATCGTCATTGTTTACTGTAATATGTTTCACAATAACTACATGCAAACAATAAACAATTACGTTTAAACCGTGCTAATACTAACAAACCAGTTTGAACGAATTGGATTTTTTTTAAACGAGTAAATGTCATCATTTGTACTGTTATCCATATAGCATGAAAAATAAGTATCTATGTTTGTTTCCAACCTAATTGTACAACTGGACGGAGTATAGTTTCCATTAATTTGTTGTCAAATTTAGCTAAGAATGATTTGTATATGCATTTTAATTATGGTTGATTTATTTTCAAAAATTGTAAAAGTATATCCAATTACACGTTGTGCAACCAACAATACAATTAAAACATAAATAAATTTCTAGATGAACATGAGCAACCGAAGAGAAATACTATAGCAACTGATGCTACCTATTTTAATATTGAAATATTTAGAGAAATTGGAAATAACTCGGGCTTCTTAATTAATTATTATAGCATAAGACATACATTAACAAAGAAACCCAAGTGAATGATATATACAGCAATTTATAAAACATTGCAGAACCATAATGCAAAATGAAAGACCCAATAGTTGGCGTAGATATTTGAATTATATTTATAAACCACGTACCAAATAATACTTATTTATGCATCAAGGGCATTATGAAGATGTTTATGCCCTTTCCAGGGGCCACACATTTATAAGCTTCTATCTCAGGGATAATACACTTCTCCAATTAAACTGAACTGTTATTTTGTTTCCTAGCGGTGGTTGGTTTCTTATACACTATTTTTAAATTACAAATAGCAGTGAATATGCCGGCATCATGATAGTTTAATCATATCAACCACTGGGTCGCTTTTTAAAAACCGTGATGTGTACGCTCCTATTAAAATTTTTGTATTGTTTTCAGTGAATTTAGAAACAGCTGGCAATGATTACTCCATTACTAATTAGTCGCCTACACATTTCTAACTACGTATTGTTTACGAATGACTAAGTATTAAAGGTCTATTTTGAATAATCGGCCTATCATACGATAAGCAAAACTGCAAAGCAGAGTTATCACTGTCAGTTCAAAGAAACACAATCATTTATATCCGCAGTAGTTAGGGAATTTGCGAAAGGCAGAATTTCATGCATGCAGTTCGAGAAGAAATTATGAAGTAACCAATTTCGAATAATTACTTTCAAGATTCATGGAAATTTCAAACACTTCTTCAATTACTGCATAAAGCTGTAAACGTAAGGCAAAAATATCACGTAAAATACTACTGCCAAACTACCACGCAGATGAAAAAATTAGTAGTTTGTGTGAATAACAATGGGCCTTAAGTCGGCTTAGTGGGTGTTTATTAAACAAATACCATCTGGTATGAAAATTAGTCAGCACTTGCATTAAACGGCATTGTGAATCATAATTTCAAAGAAATACGACGTAAATACACCTTTATCTTAGAAAAATAATTATTGCCGAGCACATTTGGTTGGTGGTTATTAATTTCTGAGAAATGAAGCTTTTTAAAGAAATACCGCCATCGCCTCAATTCAAGTCAACATACCTTTAATAGGAGTTAGGAATTTCTATATATTTCGTAACGAGATTTTGAATAGCATTGAGATTATAGGCAGATCGTATTTTGAATCCTTTTGTGATCTGATAATTTGAAACACAATTTTTAATCTTTGTTTATTATTTTGCTTCTATCTAATAATTTCCAACTATTTATACAATTACGTTAAGTCTACTATATTGTGTATGGCTTTAGATATACAGGGCATTTCAAAAAGAAACGTAAACTTTCAGAGGTCGTATTCTTCTCATAAAGTGTATTATTGTTATCTAAAAACCGCTTTGGGCGATTTTAATGAAATGTTTACAGTTTGTTGCCAACTTTACGATGTATCTTTTGGACCTATTAGAGTTGATCCAGTGATTCTAGGGGCGTGCCCAAAGGACATGTCGATTAGGGGTTTTCACAAAAAAATAACGCCTAGCAAATGTTTTGCAACATTCATATGTTTTTTTAAAAAGCAGCTAAAAATGCAAATTTTTGTCTATTGTGTTTTTATTTTTCGTGTCTCACTTCGTTTTCAAGAAAAACAATAAAGGTCATATTTTTGCACGTTTCTGAACCTGTTAAGACAAAAATTAATATGCTTTACACCTCAAAAACCTTTAGATTTTAGTGAAGCTTTGAAGGTTTATTGGTGGTATAAAGGATCATGTTTTGAGGCACTTAGCTTTAAATTATTTATTCCAGGGGCATCCGGGGGGTAATCTACCAAATAATTTATAAAAAAGGGCGCCACTGTGTTTTTTAATTTGACATTTTTTAGATAAGGCCACTAATTTTAATGCTAAAACCAGCGCAGAAAAAAATTATTTCTATCCATTGCTTTTTCATGCTGGTAGAAAAAGAAGCGAATACACTTAGTGCGCACTGTAAAAGTTCAACTTATTTTATTGAACTTTTTTCGTATTTCGGTTCTTTTTCGCTCAAACAATAAAACCCATTTGTATGCACGTCCCTGAACGACTTCAACTTGATAGCCATTTTTGCAAATATTTAAATAAATTGTTGTTAATTATTCATTTATAATAAATGTTCAAAATTATTGCCATTAGCTTCATGACAGGCTGCCAATCTTGTAACTATATTTCGATGAACATGTAAAATTCTTAGGTTGTTACGAATAATTTATGAAAAAAGCCACTGTGTTGTTTTAAATTTGATATTTTTTTCGATAAAGCAACTAAAAGGTTAACATTTGTATCACCTGATTTTTGCGCAGGTCACTTCGTTTTCGTTAAACATAATAAAACATTTTTACACATCCCTGGGTGACAGGACAAAAATTTCAAAATATGCTTAAATCATTTTTCAAATCACCAAAATATGTACTATTTTCTTGAATCTAAAGAAATTGAAAACAAAATTTGTTTATACGCGCAGTTAATAACAAAAACAATTCAACGGAGTTGCGATAACTTCATGATTGTAATTTGACATTTACCTGTCCATCTAAAAGTAAACATTATTGCTTTAATGCGGTAAAGTGACAATCCGCGGGAATTGTCAACTTTTCGTTGTTTTTGACAATCGAAAAAGCTTGCTTTACTTTGCGATTGTTGATACAAATTCTTTACGATTTATTTATGGTTATACTTCCTGGTCCGGTTCGTATAGAACACGTGTAATAGGCGATGATAGATAAGTCCTGCCTTTATTAAAATTGGGAACTAAATTCTTTAATATTGATGAAATTGTTATTCTTCTGGATAGTCAAGAGTGTTGAGTTTAATAAATTTACCTAAGCAATAAAAATACTTTAGATGTATGAAAAACAAGCCGATATTTATGTTATGTTCGCCAGCGCCTTTGAGAATACGAAGAAGCGAAAATGTTGTCTGAGCAGGCATTTCCTAGTCGACGAGTTCCGCACCGTTTTGGTTTTCTCATTAGAGTGGATCGTGTTTTAAGGAAAACGGAGTTCTAGGAAGGTAACGACAGTGAGGCATCGTTAACAGTTAAATTTTACCTTACGAAGATTCACCAACCAAGAGGTTCTTGGACGACCAAGAACTGCTAGAACGGTAGCAGTAGAAGAACAATAGTAATAGGGTTCAAGAAGATCTGTCTTTAAGCACTCGCATTATTGCACATCAAGAAGGCTTGTCTTATTCAACGGTTTGAAGAATTTTGCACGTGCAAGTGCTATACTGATATTACATTCAACGAATTTAGGCATTGGAAGAGCGAGATTTCCTTGTTCGTGTAAAGTTTAGTAATTGGCTTGAAGGGCAACGTGATGCCATTCGCAGTTTTGAAAAGATAATTCTATTTACTGACGAAGCCGGTTTTACAAAAAATGGATAACCATGTATGGGTAGATCAAAATCCATATGCTATAGTACAAAGAGGTTATCAACAGCAGTTTAGCTTAAATGTGTAGGGTGGAATCATTGGTGATCATTTATTAAGACCCGTATTTTACCACAACCCTTAAATGTACAAAATTACACAAACTTTTTGGAAAATGAGTTAGAAAAGTTGCTTGCAAATCTGCAGCTTAACTTAAGAGGGGAAATGTGGTTTATGCACGATGGTGCCCCTTCACATTTTAGCCTTACTGCAAAACAGTACAGTACAATACAATAGCATGGCCACCACGTACTCATGACTTGACTCCACTTGATTTTTATTTACGGAGCCACCTGTAACAACTAGTTTATTCCCAGCCAATACATAATGGTGGTATTTCAAGGCAAAGAATACAGGAAGGCTGTGGGACGATTCGAAACAACCCAAGAATTTTACATGTTTATCAAAATATAGTTCGCAGATTGGCAGCCTGTCGTGAAGCTAATGGCAATATTTTTGAACATTTATTATAAATGAATAATTAAAAACAATTTAAGTATGTGCAAAAATGACTATCAAGTTGAAGCAAAAAATAAACACAACATAATCTTGTTTTCTCTGTCGCTCAGGGACGTGCAAACAAATGGGTTTTATTTTTTTAACGAAAACGAACCGAGATACGAAAAAAAAATCAAGAAATAAAAAAACTTTTAGAGCGAATTCTAGGTAAATTCAGTGCGCACTAAGTGTATTCGCTTCTTTTTCTACCAGCATGAAAAATCAATGGATTGAAATATTTTTTGCGCTGGTTTTAGCATTAGAATTCGCTATTAGTTGCTTTATCGAAAACATATCAAATTAAAAAGCACTGGCGCCCTTTTTTCATAAATTATTATGTAGATTACCCGCCCGGACGCCCTTGGAATAAATAATTTGAATCGAAGTGCCCCAAAACATGATCCTTAATAGTACCAATAAACCTTCAAAGTTTCACTAAAATCGGCTTAATTGATAGGTATCTCGTGCAAACGTTGCAAAAATATGAGCTTTATTTTTTTTCTTGAAACCGACGCGATATACGAAAACTCTGTAAAAGGCTTTACCCAGAACTTCCCTCGTCGACATTGTGACACTAAATAATTTTAAAAATCAAATTAAGTTGGGAGAAAAAATATCTTCATGTTTCTAATAAATTAAATACATTTTTAAATTTAAAAAAAATGAATCCCGCTGGGGTTTGAACCCGCCGCATTTGCAGAGCAATCGTAACCGCACCCCTATATAGAGCTCGTATCTGCACCGATAAAGCCAACTACGCTACCGAGCCTCTTTCAAATTAGTCCGGCGCGCGCCTCTCTTGAACAGAACGGTGTTATTGTTGAAACGGTTTTGCTCTTTTGTGACATTTTCCTGTATCGGTTAAGTCTTATTTTCGGAAAATGTAAAGCCTGACCTATGTGAAAGTTATTACTTCCTTCTATTTCAAAATTAACCCAAAAATAAACAAAATTTTATTGTTTAAGATACTCACCCTGTATATATTTGTATGAAATTGTACCGGTTTCATGCGGGGTAGATATATAATATGTATATGAAATATTGTCTTCCCCCGACAAATAGTTTTTGAGCTATACTGCCAACAGACAGACAGACGGAATTGAAAAAACCTGTTTTTCGTCATCTAGAAACCCTGAAACGTGAAGATCTGAAGAAATCTCGGAAGGTAATGTGAAACAATAAAGAAGCCAACCTGCGACTGATTACTAATAATAATCAATGGTAGTACAATCGCAGATCAACGCCCTTATCATTTATACACCACGGTAGCTCTGTAATGTTTGTACTCACCGTAATGACCTAGCTAGCTTAATCTCGGTGGCCTTGGGTCGCAGATTTCTATCATCAGCTGTACTACTACAAGCTCTTTTAATAATAAAAAAAAACACAGGGAGCCAGAAGTCACAGATTTCAAGAAATAAATAAAATAGTAGCAAACAATTAAGTTTATTTAATCAACAGGTCATAATTGATTGCAACATCTGTATTACGTCGGTAAATTGTTTATTGCAAAGTTTAAATACAGTATATAACTAATGCTGAAAATGCAGCACGCACAAAAAATATGTGAACCTCTTTTGGGCTCTTGGATTGAATATGATTGCAATTCAATGAAGGAGTAAGCTTACCACTATGTTTTAACCGTTATCTCGGTCTTGATAGCAAAATGGCGTGAGGGCACTTTTTACAAAATTCTTAATACGTATTCATTAAGCAAAACTTTAAATTTGTGAATTGTAAATTAGGGAACAATTAATACATTATGTTTTAAATTTATAGAACATAGATTTATGTTTAGTTAATGCATTACGTTTTAAATTTATAAATCGTAGTTTTAAATTTGTAAATTGTAAATCGGAACAATTAATACATTAAGTTTTCAATTTATAAAGCGTAAATTAAATTTGTAACTGGTAAATCGGTTAACGGTGATGAAGCGTCGTTGATATCGATTCCGCCAACAATTCATGGGCAGGTGAAGTTATCATCAAAAGTTGTAATGAGACTAACCTGGTTGTGACAAAAAAGTCGCATGTAGGCGATGAATAATTGGTCCAAGATAATCTTAACGTAACAGCCTTCAGCAGCACAAACCTCGAGGCCAAAGTTGATAAGGGAACGGACGCTCCGTGTACCACATTCCAGAAAGGAGTTGCTGGTCCAAGTTATTGATTAGGGTGTTAATTAGGAAACCCAAATAAGGAGTAATAAAAAAACGGCATCAAAGAATGGCGTTTAAAAGTGACGTTGAAAAATTACGTCAAAGAGCTAATAAAAAAACGGGAAATTACTAAACTTGAATATCAAACCAAGGAGCGTAAACATACCTGATTTTAGTCATCAGCTCACAAACGAAGTCAATTAAAAATTGGTGCAGTAGCACCCGGGAATGCCTTCGTAGAAGCGAGTTACTTCAACCGAAAGCGAAAGGTAAATGAAATCGCGGACGGAAAAAGACCGCTGCGCTGGCGCATAATGATAACGAATTATTTTGTTAAAACCAAAATCAGAGAGCTCGCGCAAAGCAAGATTTGATATCGTTTGAAATACAGCGAATAATAATTCAAGTGGGAATATACAGGCTGGTCCGGAAATAAATTGGTAACTGGCGAAACAATTAAGCGGAGCCAAAAAATTGTTTCAACTTTTTTCACAATTACAATACTTCCTTCGTCTTTTAAACGAGAGAAGTAAAAAAACTGAGGAGACAAAAAAGTTTCAGTTTTAGTTGATTTATCAACATAATATGTTGTGACAAAACCTAATCGACATTCCCCGTGGGCACGCCCCTGGAATTATTGGATCAACGGTAATAATAAAGTTATAAACAAACTGTAAAAATTAAATTTTTTCTATAGCAAATGTTAAAGTGTGCTGTAATCGACTCAATACAAAAGGTTTACTTTAACAACAAGGGTAGATAAAGTAGCACTTTAACCTCAGGGGTAGATCAAATAATTTAATTTTCTAACTTTTATTTAAATTAAATATTACAACTTCGTATTATCCTAGCAACTCAATCTAGCTACTGAGATTTTAAAATATGATTAACTTTCCTTATGTTCTTTTGAAATTGTTCAAGTCCATGCTATAGAAAAAAATTGTATTATACACGACGATAACGTTATTACTATCTACTCTTGAATCATTAACGTCTCGACTTCGTCTCGACGATAAAATATTCACTCGTGGATAAAATTTAACTTTATCGTCTTGCATAATAAATTACTATTTTTAGATAAAAATAAAAAATTGGGTTTTTAACTTTAACACTCTGTGCCTACTTTTTTTCTTATTTTTATGAGGTTTACGTTTACTTTTGAAACACCCTGTATATAAATAAGTATGCAAGGTGTTATTAAAAGAGTCTGCACGATAAACATGCATTTAACCCAACTTGTTCAAAATTAGAACTTCTTCGTTTCAACAGTATAATTTTTCAAAGTTCTATTTTCCTATTAATAATAATAAAACGCGTTCAGCGATTTATTTTAAAGACACCTTGTAGAATAGCCGTTAAGAAATATTAATTTCAACCATTTTCACTTTCAGCTGCTGCTTTAGTTGGGACATTGCTGGTGCTCGGCTTGTGCTACACCTTGATTGAAAATATTTTGGTTCACGTGCGCCTTTCTCACCCTTCCGTTGAACGTACCCCCGAGGAGGAAATGGAAGCAATGGAATTGCCGTACTACACGACTTTTTATATATACGTATACGGTCTGAACATGGTTCTGTATTTATCCGTACTGTGCTTCGTTGAAAATAAGAGGAGGAAACTGACTCTCACTGTGGGAATGGTCATGATTTTCGTTTTCAATTTGCTGTTCGTCTTCTACGACTGCAAATATGGCTTGAACATGCAGATCCTCGCCATGGCTGTCATCCATCAACTGTATACAGTAGCAGTGATGGTAAATACTTTTTATTGTCTAGTAACTTTTCGACAATCACATACATATTTGGTGTTTGCTGCCCTTTATAATGTCATTCAAAAAACAGATTCTATGTTATCGATTTTGAATTAAACCGATTTAAAGAAAATATTAGTTTTGAGATCTGCAGATCAAACAACAGTAATGCAATTCGGGTAGTTATGTTATTTTTAACGCATTTATGATATATCCAAAATCATAATAATTATGATAGTAAAGGTTTTTGTGGTTTTCTAATGTTCATGTTGTTATTGGGGCTTTCGCTAAACTATAAAATATTCAATATTAATTAAGGAACCTTTCGGGCAAATACACTTAATAAATTAAAATTAATAAGTAAAACTTTTTATTGAAGCTCAGTCATAATCAACCACCACTAAACTGCACTAACGTCCGACTACACGAGTTGATCTTTAGGACGTTCGAATTTTATTGCTTTAAATTTTGTAGTTAGCGAAATACTATAAATGTAATAATTTAATAATTATACTGTCACTTCCAGATTAGCGTGTATTTGGATACAATTCCACCGACAAATAACCTGCGGGCAGTCGAAATGCCTATTCCAAGGGATGCAAAGTGCCCAGCTTAATTACAGTTGTGAGAGAAAATTCCGTCAATAAAAGGTAATTTATTTAACAAAAAAATATTTTAATGAGAGCGATTAATAATGGAGACATTTTAACGCGCGAGCGCCAGCGAGTAGAGATTATTAATCGCCGATAAACATACGAGTTAGTTACAATATTTTTTCCATTGATCGTATATTATTAAGTTGAAGAAAATTTTATTTTATTCCATGAAAAGAATTTGACACTTAAAGTTTTGACATTAAGGGTACCGGGTGACCATAAATGGTTGTGATTTTTTTCTTATGTTAAGTTTCGACATCACTTACAGTGCCACAAACATAAACAGATTTTTTAAAATCGTTCATTATTAAAAAAAGCATTCATTAATAAGGGTCATTAATAGACGATTCTCTATACATTAATGAAACCCATAAATAAACGATCAACGGAAAAATATAGTTTTGACCAATTCTCGTGTAGCATTTTTATTGGAAATTACTTGTTTTTGTTCCAGGTGTTCCAGGTATTAACAACCAATCGGTGGGAATAACGCTTAGGAGTTTTAGTACTGTATTTTTATGATTATAAGTTGTTATAATTAAATTTCCTTCATAGTATTACAATTAGCTTTGATTTGTAAAGCGCATTTTGGTGCTAAATAAATTCATAAAAATGTAATTACGTCCTGCTTTTGTATTTTCCTTTAATACCTAATCACAATCTAGATAGCTAGTTATTAATCGAGATGAACATTTAATTATTGCATTGCAAACAAAAACAATAACAACAAATTGAAATTCAAAAAACTACAAAGACGTATTTATTGAATAACTTTAAACAAAAGAAACACATATTATTCATAGTGTGTGATATTTTTTGGTAACTTATATTGTAGTCCTAATCTAATTATGAAGCGCGTTTGATAATTAGCATGCAATATTTTGGGATGCTATAGAAGAGAGAAAGTAAATATTGTTCGCTAAGTCGATATAGCACTGATAGCTGACAACGAAGATCACCTGCAGTGGTTATTGCATAAAGTAGTAGTAACCGTCATAGTAGTTTACAAAGAAGTCCGGAAAAAGCATCTTTACAGGACGCATATACCTAAGGAAAGGCCTGAAAGCCTACAAGTCCTGTATAGGAAATTTCCGAATGAGTTGTTTCTTCTTAAGTTTACCTAAAAATTGAAACGTGTTAGCACTAAGTCGATTCGTCGGTTAATTCTCTCAAACAAAACAAACTTTATGACTACTTGGATACAATTGCTGGCCGGCTAGGCCAGGAAGACGGCGTGCAGCTCTTTAGGTACTAACAAATTAATGATTAGAAGCCAAAAGGGCGCCCACGAATCTTTACCAATTAACGACAAATATATCCAAACATTAAACTGAGAATTCGTAAACTCAAATAGCACCTAATTTTCTGAAACAGAAGCTCAAATCACGCACAGGTAGCAGTAACAAATAATAATACCAAAATGTTAATATAGCAGTATAGAATTGTCTCTAATTCAGTAGCATTTAATACAAATTTCAGGTAATTATTAGTACAGATTTAAAGTAATTATTGGCCAATGTAAGGTGCACCTCAACAAATTCGACTTGCAAGAACAGTAGCTTACAATGTTAAACAGAGGTAGGTACAAATATAAACTGCACCAGTTTTAAAAATTGCGGTGGCGATAAACATCGGCTCCGCGGTTGGAAGATTCAGGTACACATCTCGTCAAGAGAACTGTAGATAGCGACCGGTATCCGAAATTCTGACTGAATTCGGCAGCAATACGGATGAAGCCTCTGCACCGATTCACTGTTCGCAGCATTCATTATCTTATCTTAAAAAGGGCTACTAAACCTGATTCTAGTCTCCTTGTTGAGCTGCTTCTGGCCGCTACGGGAGTTCACGCAACTGCCCCAGATGATGGGAGCGATAGACCGCCAAGGCCGATGGGCTCAACTGCGGGGATTGCAATTATCTGGAAGCTTCGAACGATTTTCAGGGGTTCCGAACTGGCTGCTAAAGAAAGAGATGAACCTAAGATAGAATCATGGATGCTTTCGCTAAAACACGGCGACGTGTTGATAATGAATGACGAAGCGCATTCAAATGAGCCAACTCGCAGTGAGAAAATACCTCTCAATACAACAGCCAGGGCTGGATCGTCCGCACATTCGGCGAGGGCCAAAAACCAAAAACCATAACTTGCATGCCCGCAAAAAGCACTGGACAATTTATTAAAGACGCTAAATCAAAGTCACCTTCACGGCGTCAGAAATGAAGACAGCTGCACTGAGAACCAAAATCTAAAATTCGTGTCGCTGTCCAACCGAATCCAAAAAGCAGGTAGACGGGAAAAGAGAGCGCGCGCAATTCAAAACCTGTACGACAAACATTAGAAACATAGGAGGCCGGCAAAAAGCTGCGAAAATTGTACATTACAATAACAAACGAGCTTAATGTTCTATAAAAATGGAGAGATACTTGTACTTAATTTCCTTAGTAACCACAGTCAACAAATATTGCAAACGAATCAAAACCCCAAGTTTCCAAAATAGCTCTGTAAAGAAAAAGCTTCCAAAATAGTCCTGTAAAGAAGAACTTTCCAGCCTAAAAATTGTACAGTAATACACAATTTCCAGGATCGGTGGCTAAAAAATAAAGAACATGGCAGTGACCAAAGATAAAACTAAATATTTGATAAGTGCTTAGGAACCATTACGGTGTAAACTCGAAATAGAGAATTCTGTTATCGAACAAGTAATGCCATTTAAGAACTTAAGCATAGAAATCTTAAGCAGCCGTAATGTAAAAAACGAAGTACAAAAACAGACTTAGAAAGGAACGGCCATCTCTGGAAAACTCAAATATAGGGGAACAAATCTATGTCCCTTGAGATTAAAATTAAAATGTTTAGGTATGCTGAAAGGCTCATTTTATCATACACCACCGAAACACGCGCAGAAAAATTAAGACCAAGCAGGATGTAAGAATATCTGAGATAGAAACGATTATATCGATCGTAGAGAAAACGTTTTGGCACAGAAAACCAAGTCAGAGACTACGTCAGATGTATTACATTTAAGGCATAAAAAAATTTTAAGAGCTCATTGGAAAGCTTGGAACGAGCATGTAACTAGAATGCAGAAGAACTTTATGTCAAAAAATAGTAAGGGATGGAGTTCCAGAAGAAAAACGGAGACCTGGTAGACCAGTGAAGAGATAGGCGTAAAGCTGTATATCAAAATTAGTGGAAAGCCCATACCATTAGGTGACAATAAAGATAAGCAGGCGAAAGCCTAAAAACGGAGGAAGGAGAAGATAGGAGAAACGGATTTGCTAATGAATAAGTGTCCGATTCTTATTAATTTTCAAGATACAGGATATTAACATTTAAAAAATGGGAACCGTTTGCCAAAAATAAACCACCGCAACTGCTAATTTCCATGATATCATATCATGTCAAGAAATAGATTGCAAAATTTTTAATTTTAACCACTTTCTTCACATTTTAATTGTCGTAATATGTTAATGCTTTATCAGGATAATCTAAACATAGAAAAGTATTTCAATTTTGAATATTGCATCCGTACAAAGGGTTAGTTATCCTAAGCCCTTTTTCTTTTATAAAACGAAATCGCGCTACCATAACAATAAAATATCACTTATTGGAAATGTCACTGTAAAATTTTACTTGAAAAGATTAAAGCATTGCTGTGATATAAAATTTTAAAGAAAGCATTTCGAAGTATTCCGGAGGTCGTAGGTTCGATTCCCGTGGCCGTCTGCTCTGATTCAAGTTTTTGGGTGGTTTTCCAGCAGAGTATCTTCTCTGAGGCCAATTCCGGGGCAGTACTTCCCACCCATCTTTGCCTATCTTCCATTCCCCACCCCTCCTTTCTCTCACCCATCCTATAACTTGCGTTATTTGCTGAAGAGGGACACAAGCTCCCTATAGCAGATCGCC